>NW_019291285.1:68177-97916 GCF_000500325.1 Leptinotarsa decemlineata
TATATCTTTCACGAAGCATCTCTTTACACACAGCTATACCGATAAAGATGGTGTGGTTAGGAAGAATTATCTCAAAATGAGATTTATCGATAGTTATAAATTTATGACTAATTCGTTGGAGAAGTTGGGTGCAAACTTGACCTCCGATCAATGTTTGGAGATGCACAAACATTTCCCACAAATTGAGAAATTCAATTTGATGAGACAGAAAGGTGTATTTCCATATAGTTTTGTTGATGACATCGACAAATTGAATTATCCATTACTTCCGACAAAAAATCAGTTTTATGACACACTCAATTGTGAACATATATCGAAAACTGATTATGATAGGGCTAGAAATGTTTGGAATTTATTCAAGTGTCGGAATTTGGGGGAATACTCTGATTTGTATTTGAAGTCGGATGTATTGCTACTATTGGAATCATGGTTTTCTCGGTCCAGATACTGTACCATGTAACTGGGTTTTTGGTATACCTTTAGTGTCGGTCCTCTTTACCAATACGTCTAAGAATGGCAATTCATTGTGGACTTCTTTTTCCATTGTGGAAGTGATGGAAGGACTTAGGTTGTTGATGTGCTTCAGGAAGGTCTCTAGTTCTGAATTCCTGTGGTTCCATATTATGGATGTGTCGTCCACGTATCTCAACCAGACTCGGGGCTTGTGGTGGGTTTTTTTCAATGGCCAGAGTTTCAAACATATATATGGAGTGGTTTGAAATTCTGTCCATTAAAAAAAGCCCATAA
The DNA here is from genome assembly GCF_000500325.1 of Leptinotarsa decemlineata. Classification (NCBI taxonomy): domain Eukaryota; kingdom Metazoa; phylum Arthropoda; class Insecta; order Coleoptera; family Chrysomelidae; genus Leptinotarsa; species Leptinotarsa decemlineata. Next base: position 68,925 of record NW_019291285.1, read on the forward strand.
GGAGCCCCGAGTCTGGTTGAGATACGTGGACGACACCGTCATGATATGGAACCACAGAAATGCAGGACTGAAGATTTTCCTGAAGTACATCAACAGCAAGTCTTTTCATCACTTTTACAATGGAAATAGAAGTCCACAACGAATTGCCATTCTAAGACGTATTGGTGAAAAGGACCGAAAACCCACTCACATGGAACATTATCTAAAACAGGAAGCCAATCACCATCAATCGACTCAGAGGGGAATCATCAATACTCTAGTCTAGTGCTTTCGGGCTCTGTTATATCAAGAAAGGTCTCAAAAAGGAACCAAGCATCATCAAAAATGACCTTCAACGGGATGGTTACTCGAAGGTGAAGGTGAAACAAACTTTATCTAGAACACAGCAAGAGCCTCACAAGGAAGAGAAGCCGTCACAACCAGTACTTGTTCTTTCCAACATCAGAGGATTGTCATAAAGGATAAGAAGAATTGAGTCCAAGTATAACATCAGAACCTGCTTCAGATCTGGGAACGCTATCAGTAGCAGCCTCACGAAAACCAGACCAGCAAACGCGGACTGCGATTCCAAGAATTGCATTTGCCGAATAGCCCGCCAGTGCGGCGAATCATACATCGGTGAAATTAAGAGGTTATTGAAAGTTATCAAAATAACATCAAGCTAGCATGGAGATACGCAACATATGGAAACCTTTATTCAAGCGGAACACGAACTCCCGCCAAACGGTCAGCTCCCGCTGAAAATCGATGAACCGGTAAGAGGCAAGACGGGATAGGTGAAATCAATCGAATGACCTATGAATAGTCGGATGTCGGAGGAATAGGTAAGTCCAGTTATTGCCCGAAGACGATTGTGTATACTGACAATTGGAACGTCTTGAAGTAACTTGGTTTAAATTTTTTTAATTTTTATTCCTTGTTGATATTTTATTCAATTTTCATCTCTTGTTGATAGTTTAATTTCTTTATTTCTTGTTTTTTGCTTGTATTTTATTCAATTGTAATATCAGGTTTTTCGCCTACTATAACTATTATTTTTCAGCGTTTTTTTTTAATTTTTTTCAGTTTCTTAAAATGTTTTCAATCCATTTTATATCATATTAGACAACGGAAGTTCGAACTAATTCAATTGGACAGATTACTTCGATCCCAAAAAATCATCAGATGAAAAATGTTATTCGAATTGATGGAAATTCAGCAAGTTTTCCAGAAAGATGCATACCAGAATCCGCATTCCCGATATACCTACTTCAATTTCCTCTCGCATCCTTGGTGAATCGGCTTGAAAACTTCTCGCATCCACGATTATATTGAGAGATGTCAAATTGCGGCGATCTCTTTCCTAATGGTTCAGGGCAGAATTCAATTCACGGAACGTCTCTAAAGTTAAACCGAGTGCCAAGCAATTATAATACATTGGTATTCAAAAAGGTTCTTCGAATCGTATTATGAATCCAAAGGTACAAATCTGAATATTTTAATGAAGGAAAGAGAAATGAAACTTCCTATGTTTTTTCACCACTTTTATTTGTAACTAACATTACTGCAGTTTCGTTCCATACGGACATTTTCAAACTTATACAATGAACTGAAAATGTCCATATAGGACGAAACTGCAGTAACGTTAGTTACAAATAAAAGTGGTAAAAGAAAGTTTCATTTCTCTTTCCTTCATTATGATTTCGTACCACGTAGTAACAGCTACATCCATCAATTTATTCTAAATATTTCACTTTGGGGTCTCTTTTTTTGAAATATTGGATTATTTTTGGAGATTTGGAATCTAGAAAATTGATTCAAACATTGATTTACAATTCAGATCCTACCCAGACAGCAAAGAATCTGAGACTCGATTAATTTAAACACGGCTCCCCTACATATATGTAGAGACTAGCCTCTGTGAGGAATCTTGCATAAATGTCTATAGGATATAATTCAATAATCCAGCGTCGTTTCAGCCGGGACAGTAGTTGTTTTTCGACAGAAGTTTACCACACCCTACTGTGTAGGTAGTTGGAAATATTCATTTCCTTATTGTATGTATCTTACTTCAATAGTTTTCACTTTTGATTCCTTTCGACATTACACAAAACTGGTCAACTGAGACCACCACGATGATGACTTCTCACACGAAACAGGAATCCTGAATTCAGACGTAAACCAAAATTTGAAGTGCAAAGAAAGAATAGAATGCACAACAGCACAAAAAAAACTGAGAACAATTAGAGGCAGAGTGGGAATACTCGAGAAAGAGAACATTTCTCCTAAAGACCAACTTTGAAGATTTATGGTGGTGTGTTCCAAAATTGGAAAAAAACAAGCCGTTCTCTATTGATCTTTCCAAAGGAAATATACTTGATAATATACTACGGAAATGAATAAAATGCATGTCAAACACATCTTCGCTTGAAAATGAAAACTAATACAGGGAAAGTTGTCGAAAATATGCCATAACGAAAAAATATATACGAGAGTTTATTGTGATGAATGAATATCATGTCGAAAGATAGAAGTTTGGTAAGAAACGGGACATTTTAGAAATTAAAAAAAATTGTTTGTCGTTAGGTGTGGTGACGAGTCCATTATAACAGGGAGTGAGGTGAATTCTTGAACATATAAACATAATGAAGTTACAATACAGACAAAAACACTGAGTATTCACAATTCCATCTTTTATTGTTTCAAGTGCATAGTCCCCAAAATTGATATGATTCCGATATGTAAAAAAATAAGAGTATCTTCAAATGAAGTTGCATTAATGCACATCAAGCATTTTGTCGTAGTACGGTGACCAGGGCAAAGTTACAAACCAAGCCTATGAATATTTATGAATTTTGAGGGAGGTCAAGATCATCAATAGGTATCAAGAAATTCATTCGATATTCATTGTTCACTCTTCACGAACGATTTCAAAGCTTTCGGAATACAATGCAAATACTATTTTTCGTGACTATTCTTTCGATTTTAAATATCGTTACCTCAAAATATATCGACATCATATGTTTGCGGTTGTTTATTAATATTTCAATTCGTGTCATTACATTAGGAAAGTAAGTTTCAGTTTGGAGAAATAATATCCAAAAAATTTGGAAATTTTGTCATAGTGTAGTGAAAATCGTCCCTATATAGGCGCATATATAGGGAGTAAATCAATATTTGAAATACGTCGTTTGGAACCCCTCAAAGTTTTTTCAAAATTCACTCAGAAAATTTAAAAAATTCACAAATCTTCAAAACCCTCATAACTCGTCAACATTCTTTCAAAATTTCTCAGAAATAATGCTGACGTTATTGAAATGGGAATTAATGAAGTGGATTCATTTCTGTGCGACTTTGTGATTCAACGATTCATCAGAAGTTTACCTCCATTAATCATATGCTTGAATCTCCAGACCAAATGACTGTGAGATTCAAAACACAACTTATGACATCAACTGTCACATTGCGTCACGTTCTTCAATGATTAGCGGTAAGTGTTTCCAACTATAAAAATGTTATATTAGTGTTTCACGTATATGTCGCAGTAGTAGACGAAACGTTCGGTACTACAATCCCAAGTCAAAATCATGAAAAATGTGTTTTAAATGTGCTCAATGTTTACGAGGTGTCTCAAAATACATCATTGAAGAAAAAAACATGACGTCGAAGTGTTCAGGGTGCCTCAGAATACATCGTTGAAGAGAAAAACATGTTGGTTCAACGGGAGTGTAGCGTTTCAATGTACGATCCCAATGAGAAATATATCTATTCAAAAGTGTCGGAGAGTTACTTGTTGTAGAGTGAACGTTCGGAAGTGGAGACAATGGGGGAGCGAAGTATTCGAAAATTACATTCCAAAATACGTTGTTTTGCGTGCGTTTCTACCGTTTTGCGTGCGTTCATTCCTTATCGTTTCGTCGTCATTGTTGTAGCCGTTTTCATCTCATATTTCAAAATTCATATGGAAATTTGATTGTCCACCTTCGACATATCTTTACGTTTCATGCAGAAATAAATACATCCAGTAATGAAAAAATCTTCGTATACCACAACATATGATATATTTGGATTCCTTATGGTGAGAAGGTTTCGAATTCGTTAACGACATCATAACACGTTTGCGGTTGTTTTATGAATTCATCATTGTAGAATAAAAAACAACGTTTTGATGTATTGTGACCCATTCTACTAGACCCACGTCTACAAAGCGTTGAAATGTTGTTTTTCTTCTATTTCCAAAACCCTTTTGTACACAACAATTTTATAAAACGCGGAAGCGTTTCTGGTGGAATGATAAACAATGAGCGCAACCAGTGAATTCAATGGTAAACATAGTTACATACTACCGACACATAATTAAAGTTAGTAGATGAAAGCGTTTCACAGCTGAGTTTTGTCTTTCTGTTACGGATATTTGAAAAATTTAAAGAAATTCAAAAATTTTAATACCGCTCTTTGCTGACTTGGTGCAGTATGTATATCTCTTCTTTTTTGGGTTCGATAGCCACAAAGTTTGACGAACAAACTGTACCATCCTATGGCAAAATTTTTGACATGTGAGGGCTATTATTATTTCTCCAATCTGAAACTCAGTTTCCAAATGTAATGACACGAAGTGATGATGATCAACCGCAAACGTGTTATAATGTCTTTAACAGATTCGGAGCCTTCTCATCATAAGGAATCCAAATATATCATATGTTGCAGTATACGATGAATTTTTCATAAACGGGTGTGTTAATTTTTGCATGAAACCTAAGGATATGTCAAATGTGGGTGATCAAATTTCCATATTTTTTCTCCAGATCTCTACAACTCACATATGCTCCTCATATGAATTTCGGAATATGATATGAAAACGGCTACGACAATGACGACGGAACGATAACGAATCGCAAAACGGTCGAAACGCACGCAAGATAACGTATTTCGAAATGTAATTTTCGAATACTTCTCTCTCTCAGTAGTATTATAGCTAAGTATTATAGCTAAGCCAAAATCCCATGTATTTTTTCATGGAGCTAAATTCTGGACCTTTTTGGACATCAGGCTCACTTCCCTAGGAAGGGGTAAAGGTCAGCGCCTCGTCTCTGGCAGACGTCCATTATGTGTAAACTGAGCCTTAGCCTTCAAAGCACATTTCAGACCACCTCCACTTTTCCACTTTTACCGTCATTCAGTCAATCAGTCAGCTACCGCGCATACAGTGGGAAATTCAAACCAGTAGATGAACAAGGCGGAAACGAGCCCACTTCAAGGTCGTGCGTCACTGGTAAGTGTTTCAGACAGAAACTATAGTGTGTGGAAGAGAGAATCAGTATCGTAGCGATTCAAGCAAGGAACTCGGCCCATTAGTACTCCGTATCACTGATCAGCTTCTCTTGCGACTCCGCCTCACCCTCTGGCCCGCTTGTTTCATTCCAGTCACGTGATTATAATTAGAAAAAAGTTTATAGTTATGAGATTAGTAGATGAACGAAGCGGATTCTGGCACACTTGGGAGTAGGGGTAAACGTCATCGAAATCGACGCAGGATGGAACGAGTATCGTAGCGATTTGAGCGTGGAACTCCGCCCCTCGGCCCCCTTGGTACTCCACCTAACCTATCAGCTCCCTTAGTACTCCGCCCTCGGCCCCCTTAGTACTTCACATCACCGCTCAGGCCCCCTTGTGACTCTTCCTCACCCCTTAGCCCCTTGTCACGTTCCAGTCACGTGATTTTAATTGAAAAAAGTTTGTAGTTATGAGATACGAACCCACGACGTCCGCGCGGTAGACATTGTCTGAAGTTAACTGCGAATGTTGGGTATTTATAGCGTTAGTTTTGTCGGGACCGAAATTGACTCATTCATTATACTTGACAGCATTTTTTTTGATTTCCATAGAATGTAATCGTCATTATCATACTGAAGATAGAAAAATATACTTAGATTTGGGAAATAATTAATATTTCATGTAAAGATGTGTATGTGTGTGTGTGAGAGCGAGAGGCGCGTGTGACGTAATCGATGCACAAATTTACGTGGCTTTGCGTATATTGAGAGATTCATTTTAATAATTTATCGTACGGAATTGTTTCATGTCCTGTTATCAGTAACCGCACAAAAATAGGCGCTCGATTCATCGATACAAAAGTATATGGAAACAATAAAAGTTATAGAAGACACAGAGTCATCTATGAGTCACAAGCTGAACTATCTATTGGTTGAAGAAGGACACTGTAAACACTAGACTCATAAGACTGCATCTGTCAAATGTCAATACATGCCAGCATGGCAGGTTTGGCGTTGCCAGTTGTACAATAAATCATTGTTTATGGGGCAATGTAGCGTTGCCGGTTTTGGAATAATTCGTGAACTACTCGACGAAAATTGGAAGCGCGAAAGTGATATATTAATAATAATGAATCAGATTTAAGAAAAAACATTACAGATTAATGAGGCTGTATCCTTTCAAAATGTGATTCTTCAATGTTACAAGGTATCTCAAAATACTCATTGAAAACAAACATGGCGTTGAAGTGTACAGGGTGCGTCAAAATACATCATTCAAGAAAGAACATAACAGTTCCACGAGGCTGTGAGTTTTCAACGTGCGATCTCTCAATGTGTATAAGGTATCTCAAAATACATCATTGAAAAACGAATATGACGTCGAAGTGTACAGGGTGCGTCAAAATATATCTTTTGAGGAAAAAAACATGTCGATTTTAAATGTGATATTAATGTGTATACAGGGCGTTTCAAAATACATCATTAAGGAAAAAAACATGTCGATTCAACAGAAGTCTAGCATTCCAACATGTCGGAAGTCTCGTATCTTTGTTGACCAAGTTAGCATCATCAGGAGAAAGAGGAGATCCAAAAGTGTCGAGAGGTTGAGCGTTCTGGACTCAACGTGAGGGCAATGGGGGGGCGAAGTATTTGACAATGTCATTTCAAAATACGTTGTTTTCAATGCGTTTTCGATCGTTTTTCGTGCGTTTACGATCGTTTTTCGTGCATTTTCGACCGTTTTCCATGCGTTCATTCGTTATCGTTTCATCGTTATTGTCGTAACGGTTTTTCGTGTTTCAATATGACAGTCATCCATCATTTAACGCGTTTCGCTAACCAAGTTGGCATCATCAGGAAATGACTAATGTCCATGCTTTGTCATATGAAGATTCATTTTGCGAATTTTCGCGTTTTCGATCGTTTTTCGTGCGTTTACGATCGTTTTTCGTGCGTTTTCGACCGTTTTCCGTGCGTTCGTTCTTTATCGTTTCATCGTTATTGTCGTAACGGTTTTTCGTGTTTCAATATGACAGTCATTTATCATTTAACGCGTTTCGCTAACCAAGTTGGCATCATCAGAAAATGACTAACGTCCATGCTTTGTAATATGAAGATTCATTTTGCGAATTTTCAGACTCTTGAACGGAACCTTGTGGAACATCCAACTTAACTTCTAATACAGAGTAGTGTCGGTCAGCCAATCAGAATGGAGAAATCAAATATAAATCGATTGATTGTGCTAGATGAAATTGAACTGGAGAATGAGGGTCGAATAATAATAATAATAGTGATAAAACATCAAAAGCTTGAAAGTGACGTAGTCAGCGTGGCGTGTGTGAGGATATATGGAAATGAATGAGTTATTACAAAAAATAATAGCACAACTGTCAGAAGGGCACTGAGTTGTATATTCACTAATAATGATCGGATCGTCGCATACAGCACGTCAAATGAAAGGATAAGAAATGCAGAATTCATTACGCCATCAAATATGGCGTAATGAATATAATATCCAACGCCTAATGTGAAATAACATAGGAAGAATTGCAAATTCAACAAACTTGTAATTAAAAAATGTTGGGTTATGAACAACTATAAGTTTATTCCAATTGCAGAAACTTGATCCAAACGCAGAATTTATTGACAAAGGAAATGAAAAAAATCATTGGATACTGAAACATATGATATATTTGGATTCCTTAGGGTGAGAAGGATTCGAATCCATTAAAAAACCACCACTTCCGGTTTTCACTTCCGGTCCTCCGATTTCGATGATTTCAACATCAATGGATTCGTTTAGATGTAATGTAACATAATTAATCATTTGTTGAAGCCAACAGGGCGTTATAATCTATTTTCATTATACTAGCAGCAACAGACCGATGTGGGTACTCATTTCAAATGATTTCATTTGTAGAATATGAAAAGTATAATATACAGTGCCCAATGTGAAATGGCATAGACAGAATTGCACATTTGAAGGAAATCATTGAACATATTTGAAATTAAAAGTTGTTGGGTTATGAACAACTACGAGTGTAATGTTTTTGCAAAAGTTTTATTCAAAACACATAATTTGTTGATGAAAAAATGGAAAAATCATCGTATACTGATGGTATTTTTGGATTCCTCAGGGTGAGAAGGTTTCGAATCCGTCAAAAACAGGTCACTTCCGGTTTTTACTTTCGGTCGTCCGATTCCGATGATTTTGACATCAAAGGATTCGTTTAGATGTCAAAACACATAGTTGATCATTTTACAAAGCCAAAAGGATCTCATAACCTATTTTCGCTATACTGGTCGCAACAGGTCGGTGTGGGTACTCATTTTAAATGATTTAATTTGTATACTATAAAAAATTTAATATCGAGCGCATTATGTGAAACAGCATAGGAAGAATTGCAAAGAAAATCGTTGAAAAAACTTCGGATCGTTACGTACATCATGTCAAATGAAAGAAGAAGAGTTGCAGAATTCATCTATAAAGAAAAAACAAATATGCTGCAACATGTCAGAAGGGCACTAACCCACATCTTCATTAATGATTGTTGAATCTCAACGTGCAGCACATCTAATGAAAGGGAAACGAATGCAGAATTCATCGACAGAGAAAAAACAAATCTGAAGCAACATAGAAGAAGGGCACAAAGCCACATTTTCTTTAATAATTGTCGAATCGTCACGTACAGCACGTGAAATGAAAGGAAAAGAAATGCAAAATTTATCGACAGAGAAAAAACAAAGATGGCGCAGTATGTCAGAATGACACTAAGCAACATCTTCGTTAATGATAGTAGGAACTCAACGTGCAGCACATCAAATGGAAGGGAAACGAATGTAGAATTCATCATCACATGTAGCATTTCAAATAAAATGGGGAAAAAAAAGCAAAATTCATGTGTTTGTTGCGCTATTCAAATCCAAGGTGACATGGATCAATGTCAACGCTGAATATGCATCTAAAAAAGACTCTTTATTTTCTTGTGTTCCATTTCAGAATATGTCATCACTAATTTTTATATTCAAACCCAAAGTGACATTGATCACTGTCAATGTCGAATCTACATCCGGAGATTCGCAGTTCTCAAAGCGAACAAACAAAGGCTCTTTGTTTCATTTTAAAATATGTCATTACTTATTTCACTATAAATACGTCATGCATGGTGAAATGAGTTAGTTGCATCCGTTGAAAGAGATACCAGTGACAAGTGCACCGATTCTATTTGAAAGTAAGCGTTTTAGGTTTGACTTAACATAAAGCTTTCATTTTTTATTTTTCACAGATGGATTTACAAAAGTTGAATGCAAGTTCGATCGTGAAGAGAAAGCCAAGTATCAAAGTAGCAGATTTGCCTGTGGAGATGCCGCAGAGGATGTTCACTGCCAAAATCGTGAAAAGAAAATTTGGTAAGGCTCTCTTGTTAGATTTGGGAGATAAAGTATCATTTCTGCCCTACCGAGTGACGGAGGCGTATCGTCCTCACTCAGAAGAATGTTCATCAAAAAAATACGTTATTGTGTTCAAAGGGTTAATGGACATTGGGAAACCGAATCTTGTCGTTTCATTTGAGATTGTACAAAATAAGGGTTAGTACTATTTCCAATTTTTTCTTTGTTTTAAAGGCAAAGAGTTTTTGGGTGTATACAATATTTTTCATTCGGGTCAAAAATTCTCACTCACAGATATGATACGCATGAAGTAGTGTTTCCATACAATATTTCTCCTTCACATAGTATGTGCAGAATATGTATATTAAATTCTTTATTTTGAATGACACTTGATTTTTATTTTCATTATGAGTGTAGCAATTACTTCGTGAAAGACGTTACTCCCTCTGTTGCCAAAATTTTTTTTGGGTGTGTTTTTATTGAAAAATCGAATTTATTTCAGAATAATACATAAAACGTGTGCAGTATCAGTCAGAGTCATCTCAAAAACAACATTCAGAACCGTCGCAGCAACCTTTCCAGAACGAGTTTCAAATCTCAGCAGTTTCCATTTTTTTCAGTCTATAGTTGCACATTATGAGGCTAGAATTTGTCGATATTCAGTGATTTATTGAACAAACTGCGTCTATTCAATATATACACAACCGTAATGAATATGGAAGACTTTGAAGATTCATCGTGGTGTGTTCCAAAATTCAAGAAAAACACGCCGTTCTGTATGGGTCATTTCAAAGGAAATTTGTTCAGCTGTAGTATCAATAACGTTGATATTTTATATAAATGGCTTTATAATATACTACCAAAATATATAAAATACATATTACACACATCTTTTTTTGCAAATGAAAATTCATCTTAAACAGGGAAAGTTGTCAAAAATATGCAATAACAAAAAATTATATACCAGATTTTATAGAGATGAAGAAACATCATATTGAAAGATACTAAGTTGACAAACACAGGACATTTTTGAAAATGAAAATTTATCTTAAACAGGGAAAGTTGTCAAAAATATGCAATAACAAAAAATTATATACCAGATTTTATAGAGATGAAGAAACATCATATTGAAAGATACTAAGTTGACAAACACAGGACATTTTAGAAATAAAGGAAATAAGTTTGTTTATAAGTTTATATATAGGAATATAAAACTATCTTCAAATACAGTTGCATGAATGCACATCAAGCATTTTGTCGTAGTACGGTGACCGGGGCAAAGTTACAACTTATGGAAGGTCAAGATCATCAACAGGTATTAAGAAATTCATTCAGTGTCCAAAGCTTTCGAAATACAATGCAAATAATTTTCTTTATGACTATTCGTTCGATATTAAATATTATTACCTCAAAATATATCGAAATCATAACACGTTTGCGATTCATTTTTTCAGTTACATTTGAAAAGTGAGTTTCAGTTTGCAGAAATAATAGCCCACACATGTTGGAAATTTTGCCATAGTGTGGTGAAAATCGTATTGAAAATTCTACGAAATATAAAAGAGCATACATACAGAGTGAATCAATATTTGAAATACGTCGTTTGGAACCCCCCATTACCCTTCTCTATCGAATTTTGGCAGAAATAATGCTGAGTCATATTGTAGAGTTAACGTTCGGAATTGGGAAAAGTGAAGTATTCAACAGTTCTGCGTGCGACGGTTCTGCGTGCGTTTTCGAACAGTTTACGTGCATTTATTCGTTATCGTTTCGTCGTTATTGTCGTTTTTTTTCCTATTTCAATATGACAGTCATTTAACGCTTAACGCGTTTCACTTACCAAGTGGGCATCATCAGGAGATGTCTAAATTCCACGCTTTGTCATATGAAGGTTCGTTTTGCGTATTTTCAGACTCCTGAACCGAACCTTGAGGAACAATCAGCCTAACTTCTGGTACAGAGTGGTGTCGTATGCCAATCAGACTGGAGATATCAAATATCAGTAGAATGATGGTTTTAGATGAAATTGAACTGAAGAATGTGGGTCGAACAATAATAATAATAGTGATAAAACATTTAAACTTAACTTGTGTTACAGAGTGGTGTCGGTCAGCCAATCAGAATGGAGGAATCAAAATTCGGTCTAATAATTGTGTTAGATGATATTGAACTGGGGAATGTGGGTCGAAAAATAATAATAATGATAATAGAATATTAATACTTTGAAAGTGACGTAGTCAGCGTAGGAGGTGGTGGCGTGGTAGAAAATGTGTGAGGATTTGTGAAAATGAATGGTTTATTAGAAAAAAAAAAATGGAGCAACAGTCAGAAGGGCACTAAGTTGTATATTCGCTGATATTAATCGAATCTTCGCTTACAGCACGTCAAATGAAAGAACAAAAAATCCAGAATTCATTGACGAGAGAATACAAAGATGGCGCAACATGTCAGAAAGACATTAAGTCTCAATTTCACTCATGATATTTTTATCTTAACGTGCAGCACATCAAATGAAAGAGAAATGAATGCAGAATGTTATCGACAAAGAAAAAACAAACATGACGCAACATGTCAGAAAGAAACGAAGCCACATCTCAACGTGCAGTACATTGACTGAAATAGAAAAAAAATGCAGAATTCATCGACTGAGAAAAAAAAAACAAAAACAACGTAACATGTTAGAAGGGCAATGAGCCGTATTTTCGTTAATAATGATTTGTTCTCAACGTACAGCACATCAAATGAAATGGAAACGAATGCAAAATTCATCGACAGAGAGAAAACAAAGATGACGCAACATATCAGAAGTGCACTAACCTGCTTCTTCGTTAGTAAAAGTAGCATCGTCACGTGCAGCATATCAAAGAAAAAACAAAAGAGGCAACCAAAAGGGCACTGAACCATATTTTCGTTAGTAATAGTCGGATCGTCGCATTTGACACGATTCATTCACTCAAAACTGAAATGTTTAGAAGATACCAAAGGAGATTTCACGGTGACTATAAGTTCTGGTATGCTTTGTTAGGTATCGAATGATGCGTGCAATTTCGTTAATTCCAGCGACATGATTATTCCAAGATATATGGTGGCTATTTGAACCTTAAAAAACTTATTGAAGCAGAAGGTGGAACCCCAAAAAAATAGGAGATATTGTACAACAAGTCAGTGGAGAGCGGCTTTTTTCTGCAGAAAAACGTTTGAATTTCATCAAATTTCCCAAATATCTGTAACAGAAAGACAAAACTCAGCTGCGGAACGCTTCTATCTACTAAAGTTTAGTATGTGTCGGTAGTGTGTTACGAAGGTTTCCATTAAATTCACTGGTTGCACCATCTGGAAGATGTTTGTTGCGATACACCTTAGATGCCAATATTTATTGTTTATCATTTCGAATCCGTTGAAAACAAGGGGTTTGGATACAGAAAAAAACAACGTTTTAACGCTTTGTAGACGTGTTTGATGCTCCATGACCAACACACGTTATCCATATTTTCATCATTATCCCGATTGTATGACCACCAAACATTCAATATTATTGAGATTGAAGGGAGCTGATAGGTTAGGTGGAGTACCAAGGGGGCCAATAGGTTAGGCGGAGTACCAAGGAGGCCGAGGGGCGGAGTTACACGCCTAAATCGCTACGATACTCGTTTCATCCAGCGGCCCCCTTGGTACTCCACCTAACCTATTGGCCCCCTTGGTACTCCACCTAACTGCTGAGATTTGAAACTCGTTCTGGAAAGGTTGCTGGGACGGTTCTGAATGTTGTTGTTGAGATGACTCTGACTGATACTGCACACGTTAATGTATTATTCTGAAATAAATTCGATTTTTCAATAAAAAAATACACTGAAATTAATTCGATTTTTCAATATAAACATACACAAAAAAATTTTTTTGGCAACAGAGAGGGTAATGCCTTTCATAAAGTAATTGCTACACTTATAATGGAAATAAAAAATCAAGTGTCATTCAAAATAAAGAATTCAAAACACATATTCTGCATGTACTAAGTGAAGGAAAAATATTGTATGGAAACACTACTTTATGCGGATCATATCTGTGAGTGAGAATTTTTGACCCAAATGAAAAATATTGTATACACCCAAAAACTCTTTGCCTATAAAACAAAGAAAAAATTGGAAACAGTACTAACCCTTATTTTGTACAATCTCAAATGAAACGACAAGATTCGGTTTCCCAATGAGGAAGAAGTCAAACCTAAAACACTTACTTTCAAATAGAATCGGTGCACTTGTCACTGGTATCACTTTCAACGGATGCAACTAACTCATTTCGCCATCCATGACGTATTTATAGTAAAATAAGTGATAACATATTTTGAAATGAAACAAAGAGCCTTTGTTTCGTCGCTTTGAGAACTGCGTATCTCCGGATGTAGATTCGACATTGAAAACGCCCGAAAAACGATCGTAAACGCACGAAAAATGATCGAAAACGCATGGAAAACAACGTATTTTGAAATGCCATTGTCGAATATTTCGCCCCCCCATTGCCCTCACGTTGAGTCCAGAACGCTCAACCTCTCGACACTTTTGGATCTCCTCTTTCTCCTGATGATGCTAACTTGGTCAACAAAGATACGAGACTTCCGACATGTTGGAATGCTAGACTTCTGTTGAATCGACATGTTTTTTTCCTTAATGATGTATTTTGAAACGCCCTGTATACACATTAATATCATATTTCAAATCGACATGTTTTTTCCTTAAATGATATATTTTGACGCACCCTGTACACTCCGACGTCATATTCGTTTTTCAATTATGTATTTTGAGATATCTTATACACATTGAGAGATCGCACGTTGAAAACTTACAGCCTCGTGGAACTGTTATGTTCTTTCTTGAATGGTGTATTTTGACGCACCCTGTACACTTCGACGCCATGTTTCTTTTCAATGATGTATTTTGAGATACCTTGTAACATTGAGGGATCACATTTTGAAAGGATACAGTCTCATTAATCTGTAATGTTTTTTCTTAAATCTGATTCATTATTATTAATATATCATTTTCGCGCTTCTAATTTTCGTCGAGTAGTTCACGAATAATTCCAAAACTGGCAACGCTATATTGCCCCATAAACAATGATTTATTGTACAACTGGCAACGCCGAACCTGCCATGCTGGCATGTATTGACATTTGACAGATGCAGTCTTCTGAGTCTAGTTTTACAGTGTCCTTCTTCAACCAATAGATAGTTCAGCTAGTGACTCATAGGTGGCGCCAGGATCAGTGTTTACAGTATCCTTCTTCAACCAATAGATAGTTCAGCTAGTGACTCATAGATGACTCTGTGTGTTCTATAACTTTTGTTGTTTCCATATACTTTTGTATCAATGAATCGAGCGCCTATTTTTGTGCGGTTACTGATAACAGAACACGAAACAATTCTGTACGATAAATTATTAAAATGAATCTCTCAATACGCGCAAAGCCACGTAAATTTGTGCATTACGTCACACGCGCCTCTCGCTCTTATACAGCCTCGTGGAACTGTTGTATTTTCTTAAATGATGTATTTTGACGCACCCTGTACACTTCGACGCCATGTTTGTTTTCAATGATGTATTTTGAGATACCTTGTAACATTGAGGGATCACACTTTGAAACGATACAGCCTCATTAATCTGTAATGTTTTTTTCTGAAATCTGATTCATTATTATAAAATATATCACTTTCGCGCTTCCAATTTTCGTCGAGTAACGCTATAAATACCCAACATTCGCAATTCGTGATTATGTCATTGTTTTTATAACAGCCAACTTATCAGTACGCGCTTATCAACCACAACCCATATCTACCAACTATTCGCATTCACTTTCAATATACCTCGCTAGCGATGAGATTATACTCAAAAGCTACGATACCAAACGTCCCGCGTTCAACTCCTCAACAAAACTTTTTTTTTATAACTTATTACGTACCCGCTTATTCTGAATTATTCCACAGATCAAATCTCCCGCCACTATGATGCACGCTCTGCGCGTGACAATGGTTCGCCGCTCTATTGAATGCCTGACAACCCGTGACAATTTAGTTGTAAGCCTGGCTGGTGACGTCCCTGTTCGTCACTGGTACACCACGCCACGGTTGGATGCCTGGCTGTCTGTCTCGCTCCGGCTGTCTGTCTGGCTCAATCGGGGCCGAGTCTACTTTCGTCATTGACAAATATTGAACTTATTAACTTTCATTGTGTTCTATTGCATCCATGATCGAAATTATTGGGTTTCAGTCATATTACCACGAATTTATCGCCCTTTGGTACGTTCACATACAAAACGTTATTTATCATTCCAGTTAAAAGCATAAAACTCATTATCAGCTTTGGCTACGCTGTGAGGTTGAATTATTCGCAGCGGATATCTCGATTGAGGCACTGCTTCGAAAGTTTCCAATTTCAAATTCCAATTTTAAATTTTGCTTAGATTGAGACACAGCAGCGAAAAATCTTCAATTATGTTTCCTTGGTATCAATAAAAACCAATTCAATTAGGAAGCGATGACGAAATTGCAATTGATTTTAATATGACTGACGTACCAGCGCATTCGTTATTCCATTGTTCTCAATTACATTCTATACTTATTCTATCAGAAAAATCGGTTTGAGTTCATATCATAAACGATTTTTGATCTTTCTGTCACGCGTTATTTGTTCGAGGCGTATTTTGAAGCACTAAGCTACTCTGTATACGCGTATTATGCATTGTTTTAGTCACTATCAGGTATTGTCACAAAAGTATTTTGATACGCCTCATATACGTTTCTTCTGTCAAAATTATCAATAAAAATTTCCTCAATCTGAAACGCTCTGTTTCATAACACATGACATGAAGTGCTCTGAAACATATGCACCGTTGTCATATTCCTTCCTCACACAATGAACTTGACATAAATTCCTTGCTCTATATCATAAAATCCTTTTCTCTTAATAACACATCCAAAGAAATTCAGGTTCCGTTTTCTATTACAAACAGTTTACTGCCTTTCTGTTAGACGATATTCCTATTTTTTGAAAATATGTAGCAATGAAAAATGTGGTTTTTGGTAGTAGTTGATGTGCATGAAATTTTGATTAGCGAAACATCCTTAATAATGTTTTGAAGGAAATGATTTCGATATTTCGAATCCTTAATTTGCATAGTGATTTTGAGATGAATTTCATTGGCTGATAGTCTGTATTTTCAGACGAAAATTGATTGGAACGGAAAAATCGGTTCTAGTTCATATCATAAACGATATTCGATCTTTCTGTCATGCGTTATTTGTTCGAGACGTATTTTGGAAAAATAAGTCTTTCTGTATACGCGTTTATATATTTTTTTCTGTTCGGAAAATATGTAGCAAATATAGCGTTTTTTCAAAGCGATTATAGTGCCTGAACGTATTGAAATGTGAAATTTTCATGTGACAATCGCGGCATAAATGAACATGTTCGGTTCTAGTTCATTTCATAAACGATTTTGTATCTTTCTATCATGCATTATTTGTTTGAGACTCATTTTGAAGCATTAAGTTACTGTGTATATGGGTTTACAATTTTTTTGTTTGGAAAATGTGTGGCAGAAATAACGTTTTTTCGAAGCGATTGGAGTGCCTGAATTGATTGTTTCAACGCATTGAGATTTTGCGAAATATTTCATGCGATAATCGCGGGATAGATGAACGTTTTATCGCCCTAAATTTTTGCCATTTTTTGGAAGCGATTCTCATGTCACTTGTGCATCATTTTCCGTGACGTGATACAATGCAAATCATATGGGTTTTTAGAAGAGATGAAGGTTTCGAAAATTCATTTTTTTCGATGCGATTCAAATGACAAAACTGTCCCATTCAACGCATCGAAATTTTGCGGAATTTTCAAGGCGTTTTCGAGACAAAACTGAACGTTTCATTGCATTATATCCTTCTAGATCCTCGTTACTACATTCCGTTCTCAAACGACATCCTATATTCATTTTTCTGTTATGTTTACCTTTGTCTGGTTAACTCCTCCTGAATCTTTTTCCTCTGTCGATGTATTCTGCATTTCTTCTTCTTCCATTTGACGCGCTGTACATGACGGTGCTACTATTATTAACGAAAATGTGGTTTAGTGCCCTTTTGACTGCAATCTTTGTTTTTTTTTCTACTCCACGCTGACTTTATATACACTTCTTCCTCAAATAAACATATATATTGCATCGTATAACTCTCACACACGTTACATCTACCTCGAGTTGAGTATTCCACAAGGTTTCGCTACGAGGTCTGAAAATGACTAAACTCAAGCTCCATAAGGGAAGGCATTGGATTTTGAGCCAGAAACTAAGTTTTTTATTAAATTACGTATTTTGAGACATCCTGTTGATCTGTCATGTTTTCTTGAATGACGTATTTGAGACACCCTGTACACACTGAAGAATCACACGGTAAAACAATAGAGCCCCGTTGAACTATCCTGTTCTCTAAATAAAGCATTTTGGGGCATCCTGTACACATTGAAGAATCGCATGCTGAAACGATAGAGCCCCGTTAAACTATGATGTTTTTTTCTAAATGAGACATCCTGTCCATATTGAAGAATCGCACGTCAAAACGATAGAGCTCCGTTAAACTGTCCTGTTTTTCAAATGACATATTTTGGGGACATTCAGTACACATTGAAAAATCGCATGCTGAAACGATAGAGCCTCGTTAAACTGTCATGCTTTTTCTTGAATGAGACATCCTGTATATTTTGAAGAATCGCACGTCAAAACGATAGAACCCTATTGAACGGTCATGTTCTTTAAATGATGTATTTTGAGACATCCTGTACACTTTTAAGAATCACACGTTGAAGCGATAGAGTCCCATCACACTGTCCTGTTTTTTAATGACGCATTATGGGACATCCTGTACACATTGACGTCATGTTTTTTTTGAACGATGAGACACCCTATATATCTCTATGACAACCATGTTTTTTTCTTTAACGCTGGTAGCCATTATTTGTATAATTCAACAATGCCGATGTATTTTGAGACACCCTGTATACATTGACGTCACTAACACAGAAAAGAAAAAAAACACATATGACGTATTTTGAAATGTCATTGCTGAATACCCCCATTGCCTCATTTTCAAACGTTTTCCATTGGGATCGCACGCTAAAACGTTAGGACCTCTGACATGTTTTTTTTAAATGAGACACCCTGTGCACTCCAAAGAATCACACGTTGAATTGATAGAGCCCCGTTAAAATTTCATGTTTTTTTAATGTCGCATTTTGACACACCCTGTACACATTAACATTATTTTTTTCTTCGATCCAATTTTTATTCATTATTATTATTATATCATCATTTTCCACGCTGACGTATTTGAAACACCCGGTACATGTTTTTTTCCTAAACGATAAAACACCCTGTATGGCAGCCATGTTTTTTTCTTCAATCCGATTTTTCGTTCATTAATAATACTATACCGTTATTTTCCACGCTGACGTATTTGAGACAGCTCGTACATGTTTTTTCCCAAACGATGAGACACACTGTACACATTGAAGAATCACAGGCCAAAACGATAGAGCCTTGTTAAACTGTCATGTTTTCAATGACGCATTTTGAGACACCCTGTACACATTGCCGTCATGTTTTTTTTAATCGGATTTTTCGTTCATTATTATCATTATATTATTTTCCATGCTGATGTATTTGAAACACCCTGTACATGTTTTTGCCTAAACGATGTGACACTCTGTATGGCAGTGATGTTTTTTCTTCAATCCGATTTTTCGTTCATCATTAATACTATACAGTTATTCTCTACGCTGACATATTTGAGACACCTCGTACATGTTTTTTCTCAAACGATGAGACACCCTGTACACATTGAAATCACACGACAAAACGATATAGCCTCGTTAAAATGTCATGTCTTTTGAATGAGGTATTTTCAGACACTCTGTATACATTGACGTCATGTTATTTTTCTTGAATCCGATTATTCATTCATCATTATTATTATACCCTCATTTTTCACGCTGACGTACACCCTGTACATGTTTTCTTCTATTGCGTTGGCAACCATGTTTTTTTCTTTAACGCCCGTGGCCATGTTTTTTTCTTTAATGCCCGAGGGCCATGTTTTTTTGTTTATCCCGATTTTTCGCGCTGACGTAATTGAGACACCCCGTACATGTTTTTTTTTTCTCACACGATGAGATACCCTGTATGACAACCATGTTTTTTTCTATTACGTTGGCAACCATGCTTTTTTCTTTAACGCCCGTGGCCATGTTTTTTCTTCAATCCGATTTTTCGTTCATTATTAATATTGTACAGTTATTTTTGTGATTCCACCGCGCCCTTATCTACTGAATCTACTCGATGCTCATTCCATCCTTCTATGCGTCGATCACGTCGCACACGTCTCTTTCCCACTCATTACCGTAATTACGTCCCCTAGAGAATACGTCCCAGTTCTCTTGTATCTGATCTACTTCACAGAATTTCTTGTTCTGACCCATACATTGCTGCCAATGAGATTTCACAGAACTGTAGAATGATAAATCACAGAGAGTGAAGGTAAAGAGTTACTGTTATGAATTTATTAATTGTTATCAAATTTATTTTCTTTATTTAAACAAAGGAGATAGGTATAAATCAGGCTGAGACTTTCAATGTCTGTCCTGGAATTAATAGTATTTGAATTTTTAAATATATGACACATTTCTAAGAAAGTTCTTTTTTGAGTAGAATTTGCTGAGTCTAAAATTTCAACATTATCAGAAGAAAAAGCATGATCCAAGTTTGTGGATTGATTAGAAAGGGTGCATGACGGTTTATTACGTCTTATGTCACTCTTGTGTGTCTTTTAATTTTCTACTCGTTTGTCCAATGTAAATCTTCTCACAACTGGAACACGGGATGGAATAAACCACATTGGATAAATTGATGATATCTTTTTTGTCTTTCAAGTTAGAAAAAAGTGTCTTAATAGTCTTAAGATTTTTGAAAGCTAATTTCACGTGTTCAAAGTGACTAAAGATTTTTTTGAGATTATATGAAAGGCTACCTAGAGCTGTAGTGTTAAAATCTGCCAGATGACCCTGGCTTTTATTCCGTTTATTCCATCCCGTGTTCCAGTTGTGAGAAGATTTACATTGGACAAACGAGTAAAAAATCAAAAGACAGAATCACTTCACACAAGAGTGACATAAGATGTAATAAACCGTCATCACACCATAAACTTGAATATTGCTTTTTCTTTTGATAATGTTGAAATTTCAGACTCAGCAAATAATACTCAAAAAGGAACTTTCTTAGAAATGTGTCATATAATTGAAAATTCAAATACTATCAATTCCAGGACAAACATTGAAAGTCTCAGCCTAATTAAACCTATCTCCTTTGTTTAAATGAAGAAAATAAATTCGATAACAATTAATAAATTCATAACAGTAACTCCTTACCTTCTCTCTCTGTGATTTATCATTCTACAGTTCTGTGAAATCTCATTAGCAGCAATGTATGGGTCAGAACAAGAAATTCTGTCAAAGTCAATGTTTTATGTCAATCATGTCTGACAACCTGTTGAGTTCAATTTCCAATTTCATAATTTCACATTATTCATGCAATCATCTGATATTATCGCAAAATTCTTACGGAATGTTACATGTTCTTAACCAATTTTAATCGTGACAAACAAATATGAGGATCCTCTTTGTTACTTATTTGTTAACTTCATTTTAACCACACTTTCGTAAGTATGAACACGTTGTCCATACACTTTGTTTATTCAATAATTTTTGTAGAGTTCCCGATGAAAAGACAATAAACGCCTAGAAAGCTTGAACAGAAAAACGAAAAACGCCTCTGACTGCTACACCCGATTTCATTCCATATATCTTGTAGACGATAGAGTGTCGGGTAAATTGTGGCAAAGTTGTGTATTTCATCGAATATAGCTCTTTTGGTTCCGANAAACATATTCGAAAATAGTTGACGTTTGCGGGTATACTTATTTATTCATTCATTTATTCATTTACTACAACAGCTGATTACTGAATGTGACAACAATATTCTAATGATATAAAAAAAAGTAAAAACCATTACAAATAAACAAATATTTTGAAACGTTTAAGAGTTATACTTTATCAAAGAAGTAGTTTTCCAAATAGTTTCCTAT
Source organism: Leptinotarsa decemlineata (assembly GCF_000500325.1). Taxonomy (NCBI): domain Eukaryota; kingdom Metazoa; phylum Arthropoda; class Insecta; order Coleoptera; family Chrysomelidae; genus Leptinotarsa; species Leptinotarsa decemlineata. The sequence continues at coordinate 90,747 of NW_019291285.1, forward strand.
AAACAAAGAATATTCCAGGCAAATCATATAAAATTATTGAAATGTATTTTATCTACAATTTTCATTTTTCACAAATAGGAGTTCATCACAGAAAAAAATCATTTTCAACTTTTTAGTTCGATGTTCTTCAAAAGCGTGTTTTTTATTTATTTTAAACTATATTTTTATTGTTTCAGGTACCGAATTGTAAAATTTTGACAAAACATATGAAAAGGCTCGTTGAGAAATTGATTTCTTTAGAATGTATGGGTAGATGAGTACATTTTGATTTCGTGTATTATATTCGTGTTCTGGCTCAGCTGGTTCTGAGTTACAGGAATGAAATCTGACGTTTATACACAGAAAATATAGCTGTCCAATATCAAAAAAATTTGACTCTTTATACAGGCTATTGAAAGAAAATCTGAGGGGCTATTGAGAATCAGCCTAATGAATCATTTTTGGATTATTTCCAAAGGATTCAAATGTATCCTAGATGCGTTTCCCCAAAATGTAATAGTACAGTTTTTTCAATTCGGTGATGAGCAAACATTTTTTGAGACGTTTGAGTTGATAAATACAAATACACGTATTGGAAAATTTTCGTGAAAAATCGACATAAAAGAATGGAAATAGTTCTCACAGTGACATGGAATAATACGACCGGAATAATACGACCGGAATAATATGATATATTCGATATCGAATTCAGATCAGATTGGATCTGCTAACATCTGGATCGTAACCTTAATAAAATACAATGACTCGGCATTTTCGTTTTCTTCATGATAAATGTTGGTATATTGTTTAGGGTTCTCGCTGAGCTTTCCTTTCGTTTCTGATTCCAATTAAATATTTGACAGTGATGTAACAGGAAGCTAATTTGATGTATTGCAAACCAATTCAAATGGGTATTCTTAGGCGCTGAAAAAAATAGTTTTTCAACAAGGAGAGAAAAGTGGAATTCAAAACAGTACATGGAGAAATGGAAAACTATTATTGGGGAAATGTAAACCTATATTGATCAATTAATATAATAATGATAATGATAATAATAATCTCCCGGAGCGTGTTGCCCCATGCTCCGGAGGATATTGAATCCGTTGTGGGGAACGAGAGGTGCCGAATTTATTGAAACTATTCGTTTCCCACCTTCAGGCTCATATAAGCTAATTAGCTGATGTAGTCTTTCTCAACCACCAGAGCAAGACGATATTTGTCGAGGAGTTTTCAGCTCCTGGAGAGACGAATATCCTTCGAAAAGGGAAGGAGAAAAGGATAAAATATCGAGATTTTCTCATCGAATTCTGCAGACCCTATTCACACCACTTTTTCATAATTGTTCTGATTATTGGAGTCTTTGGTGAAATGATGCCCTCTTTACTCTCGAATTTCGAAATCATACCGATTTGCCACACTAAGGCAGAAATCTCAGCCGGGCAGATGCAAAAGGCTGTTATTCTTGACTCACTGCGCTTGTTCAGATAAAAACAATGATAATAATAATGTAATTCATCGAATGTATATTGAAGGTATACTATAGTTCTCAAATTCATAAAAGAAGTATATTAAAAACAGCAGCACACGTCGTCCAATCGCTTTCCGAATCGAAAGGACGAAATTCCGGCCTCACGGTTCGGAAGATTGAACGACGTGTACACAAGATGGTGGCTGAGATCACGTCGGCGGGACAACACGCGTGTCGTATCCAATGTGTGATAGATTACAGGGCGGCCAATAGGCCTTTCACGCCCGCCGTGCAGCGAATAGCCGCCAATCTACGACGTATCCATCACACTTTAAGTCAAAGCGTGCTACTGACCACCAAATAGCACTGTCTTGATAGGATACGAATGCTAGTGGCTGCTAAGAACTAACTAGTGAGGCGAGCGGAAAGTATCGCGGAAAACCTTAGGTTTCGCGAGAAACATTCTCGCTTATTCCAAGAGCCACCAAGTGTTGTGGATAATCCGACGACCGCTGATCAGGTGGAATCCTTCAGGAAGGATATCTACTAACACCTGCAGCCATTCAACTCAGACACTCCAGCCCCAGCGCAGTTCGAAGCTTTCAACAGAGAGCCTCGACAGCCTGAGCTCAATGAACTACGCAACCCGATTATCCCGGATGACGTTAGAAGAGCCCTTATGTGTTCCAAGAACTTTGCTGCTCCAGGCCCAGATGGGCTGAACACTTATTGGTGGAAAAAACTACCAAGCACCCACCGCCATCCGAGCAGAGTTTTCAACTCATGACTGGACGAAAAGCAGCCGATTCTGAATTGGTTTTTCGAGGAGCGGAACGTTCTTATCCACAAAAGCGAAGATTTGTCAATTCCTAAGAATTACAAAACGATAACGTGCTTGAATTCGTGTTATAAGTTGTTTACAAGCATCTTATACAAACGAATACTCACCGCAGTTGACCGAGTGTTCGAACGGATATATGAGCAGGAGAGGAGTCGCTCGATGTTAAGAGAACCTGCTCATCGATAGATGTGTAACGCAAGACTCGATACAATATAAGCGTAACCTCTCAATGACCTGAATCGATAACCGTAAGGCATTTGATACAATTTCGTATGAGCTCATCTTGCATTTGCTCAGATGCCTTGCGGTACCCGACAAAATAGTGAGATGCATTGAACAACTGATACCACTTCGGCGAACTCGGTTCACAATTGTCATTATCCGTTGCGCTCAGAAATACTCGAAGGTATAACTGTGGCACCCCCTGAGACCGGAGGCACAAGGTCACTCATTTGTTTTGTATGGCTGATCTTAAACTTTATGCTTCTGGAGGGAAGGATCTCCATCAGTCCATAAGGGTGGTGGAAGAGTACACGCATGCTATCGTTATGAAATTTGGGATAGACAAATGTGCAATGGTCCATCCCAAAAGAGGACGATGCACTTGCTGTCAGCATGTTCAGCATATGCGGTCTCGGCCTATATCCATCGATATATCGCGGCCCTTAGAGTACTTACTATATTACCATATACGGCATTCTAACGGTATTGATGAGACACCGGTGTTGCCCTACGCTCCGGGGGATATTGAATCCGTTGTGGTGAACGAGAAGTGCCGAATTCATCGAAACTATTCATTCCCAACCCTCAGGCTCATGCAAGCTAATGAGCCTGATGTAGTCCTTCTCGACCACCAGAGCAAAACGATATTTTTCGTGGAGTTTTCAGCTCCTGGCGGGACAAATATCGTCAGAAAAGAGGAGAAAAAACGGATTTCACAATCACCTTCAAACAAACGAGAAAAAACGGATTGGATATCGAGATGTTCTCTTCGAACTCCGCAGACTCTATCCAGATCATTCTGTCAAGATGGTTGCTCTGATTATTGGAGTCCTTGGTGGAATGATGTCCTCTCTAATCTCGAATCTTGAAATCATACCGGCTTTCCGCACTAAGGCAGAAATCTTAGCCTCACAGATGCAGAAGGCTGTCAATCTTGACTCACTGCGCTTGCTCAGGGCACATGATTTTCGGACCCAATGATCACTTACCCCACAGTGTGCAAAGTGGTCATTGGTTGATGACCACTTTGCATATTTTTACTATTAATGTAAGTTACGAAAAGGATTTGAAGCTCTATAACTTCTATTTGATTATCTGCGAGCGCTTTCGACAACTGGTCGTGCTGTCATCCTCTGAACAGAGAACGGAAAATCATATACCAAATAGCGAACGGAAACGGATACACCCAGAAGACAATAGATAAATTAGAAAACAGAATTAAACAAAAAATACAGAACAAGGATCAAGCCAACCCAACAGACAAAACAGCATAACGATGGACAGCATTTACGCAAGTAGGACACCAAACCAAAAAACTAACAAATATCTTCAAGCCATTGAACATCAATATAACATACAAGCCAAACACGAAAATAACACAAAAAATTAACCGCTATGAAAAAGAAGAAGACAAAAACCAAAACGGGATATACAGTATACAATGTTCGGACTGCAACAAACTCTATATCGGCCAAACCAAGGAAAAACTGATCCAAAGGTATGATGAGCACAAAAAGGCATACATAAACTCAATAGTATATAAATCAAACCTCGCAACACACGCCATACAAAACAAACATAACTTCCCCCCACCAGAGAACATAAAACTCATAAAACAAGTCAATAAGGGAAACCGCATGGACATTTGGGAAAACTTAAACATCCATAAATTTCACAGTCAAAAATCACTTATCGAGGAACAAGTACAAATCAAAACACAACAAGACCTAACATTCAATATATTAAACAAATCAATACACACTCCTATAAACAATAAACCTGGAGGAGATTCAACACAAAGAATAGTACCTGACGTAATCCAAATACAGGCAAATTTACGTAAAGCAACAGAAGTACCTGTTTTGAGGCGTTCAGACCGTATGAAAGGACACACAACAGGAGACACGTTCAGATACAGTAGTGCCTAGAGGATGACATCATGTCATCTGCGCTCGCAGATAGGTTTTCGCGGTCAGCAGTATGTTGTCCATGAGTTCGGATTGAACCGCGTCTGGAGTTTTGTATTCGACGTTTCGGCTTCCATTTTGGAGCCATGTTCAAGAATTTGATGTGACATGATGCCGGGGCCTCAATCTGCCTATTCCCAGGTCTCGTCGCGAGTTCCCTATAAGGTCTCAATCTGCCTACTTTTTAGATTGAACTGAGGTGTCGATGGGTGTTCGGTGGTATTTATATCGACAGGAGCTACTGAAGCAGAAATGTGGGGGCGGAGCTTCGGGTGATTATCATCACCGGACGTCTTGGTGGGGTGTGAGCATCGGGAAATTAGGGGTTTCCAGATTGGAAGTCTTTGACCGTCATCACGTTTGTTCAGGCAGAAAGGTCACTTTTCGATTTCGATGGCCTTGCGAATTATCCGAACGTGAAGTGTTTTCGCTGTGTCGATGGACTTAGTGTTCGCAAAGTCTATGTTGTGTCCTGTCTCATGATGATGTTTTGATATCTACGTATCTACGTATCTGAACCAGCAAGAGGGATTGTGGTGGAACCAGTCAATAGTCTAGGTTTCGAAATCTTCCAAATAAGTTCTGCAAGGACTGGTGGAAGAGAAGAACCCATGGTGTCCCCATTTTATCAACACAGTCAGATGTGTTGAGAATAACTGTCGCGTTGCCTTTGTCTGCTGCGAGGATGATCAGGTCTAGTTTGTTGTTTGAGAGAATGTATCTCTGCCGGTGTGATGTTGGATTTGGGAAGTTTTACCCTCCTGAGAGTAGAAGGAAGGTGAGATATAACAGATTCGATTTGAGTGATGAGTGTTTTGGTTGGAATTGAGGTGGTAGTGATAGAGCAATTGGAACCTTTAGATAAAATATTGTGGGCATTTTTGTCCAGTGGGGTGTCGGAGAGATTGTGAACTAGAACTGAGGGATTGGATGTGGATGTGTATTGGCTTCTAGAAGAAATGATAGTTTTTTCTTGTGGGTTGCTGTTTTTTGGGTGCTGATATGGCCCGCTTTCTCTTGAGAAATTCTGAGGAATGTGACCCAGATGAGTGGATGGATTTTGGCGACTGATAACATGTCATAGCATTGATATAATGATTCATTATTGAAGTTTAGGTTACGACTGATGTCGTGGATGGTTTTTCAGATGAGGGCCTAACTGGTGCGAACAAGAATGTGTTTGGCTGAGAAGGATTTGTCGTGATGCTTGAGTTGGAATGATTTTGGGATGACTTTGTGATCTCTGCAGGATCTTCAGATGAGGAGTGAGAAATAGGTTTTGGTGTGTTTCAGTATTTTCTCCCCGTAGAGGCGTACTATGTGTTCGGATAGTTTTCCGCGGTCAGTAGTATGTCGTCCTTGAATTCTGGTTGAACCGCGTCTGGAGTTTTGTATTCGACGTTTTGGCTTCCATTTTGAAGCCATTTTCAAGAATTTGATGTGATTTGACGCCGGGGCCCCAATCTGCCTACTTCCCAGGTCTCGTCGCGATTTCTCTCTAAGGTCTCAATCTGCCTACTCCTCAGATTGAACTAAGGTGTCGATGGGTGTTTGGCGGTACCTATACCGACAAAAGCTACTGAAGCGGAAAGGTGGGGGTGGGGCTAATTTCCCGATACTCACCCCCCACCAAGACGTCCGGTGATGATAATCACCCGAAGCCCTGTATTTTTAAGATGACAATGTTCCCCCACAAAGTTTTTCTTCCCTGCATTAAAGCTGTAAGCGACCTTTCTGCCTGAACAAACGTGATGATGGTCAGAGACTTTCAACTGTCTAGAAACCCCTAATTTCCCGATGCTCACCCCCCACCAAGACGTCCGGTGATGATAATCACCCGAAGCCCTGTATTTTCATTTTTTGTTCAATTTTTCTATTTTTACTTGTATTTTATTTCACTATTATTTTATTTCAGTTATTATGTGTGATTGATGACTCGTTTATTTTGTGGCAATTAATGATCACTTTACTGAATGAATTAAAACACTTTTCTCCTATTACCACTAGTTGATTTCATTTATAAGACCGGTTTCGGGTTCGACTCAATTATCAAGTATAAAACTGAAATTTGAAGTTTGAGAAATCTTTAATATCAGGAGTTTTGGGGTAACTATTTCTCGTTTTCAGCAAATTTATGGCATCCATATCCTATCAACAAGAAATAGATCGGATTAGTCCAAGTTCACAAATTAAATTGTATCTGATGAATATATACAAATAAAATGACATACATAAATAATGGTTTTAAAAACAAAATTACATTGTAGAATGTTATGAACCATCGAGTCATAAACCGAATTTGAATCGGGTATTTCAGTGATGCATACTTCATCGCCTGTGGAAAATCTCACATAGATGAAGCAAGATATGAAGAAATATGAGAAGGACAGTACTGAAAGTCACTTACGACAAAAAAGTTCGAATTCACGAAAGGAGTAAAAGCATCCTTCGGCCAGTGCTTTCTATAATTTGCATTTGAAGATATTTGGACTTCTGCTCTCTCTCAATTCGAGGGGCAGAAGGTTGAATAGACGAATTCCAGTAGTCACTGGAGCTTTTTTTTGCATGGAGTGACAAATTTTCTTCGGTAGGATATTTCTTTTGTTTCTGGTGTCATACATGTGAATATCGCAATGCCTTCTAAAGCTGCTTAGGTTCTTGAAAATGTGTCTCAAAAGTTTTAATAAATAAAT
>NW_019291285.1:98524-126750 GCF_000500325.1 Leptinotarsa decemlineata
AGTAGCCTCATAACAATATTTCATTGAATTTCATTATCATCTTCAGGGAAAAGCTACAAAATAGTATTCGAATTCTCTCAATAAAGTTCAGACTTGCTATTTTTGAGATTGGCCGGGTCAAAAAATATGTAAAATTCTTAAAAATGAAGCTTTTCTGTAAAATTAGTTGAGTTACACAGGTAGGACGGTAGCCTGGTTGATTGACGTATGTAATCAGATCCACTCAGTCAACGACCACTATGCGAATCGGTGGTTCAAACCGCAAGGCTGAACGATCGGTTTTCACTTCCTATCCTCCAACCCGTATTTAGATTCATCATAAGGTAAAACCTTGCACAAGTCCCGACATTTGAAAGTTGTCGTCCGTAGGGGGGCAGAGACAGAAAATAGCCTGTTTTTTCACTAAGGCACAGTGATTACTCAACAATCTTCTACTGAACATCCAAAAATATTGAAAATCATATAACACTGGTGAATTTCGTATATATGTGTTCAAAACATGGAAAAATGACAAACAACAATTGCAAGTGTGATGAGATATATTTGCTGTTGAAGTATAAACATCAATGAGGAAAATCAATGCCAAAATTATGATATTTTCAAAATTCATTTGTTGTTAGAAATACACAATACTCACTCATGTGCAGAGAAATTTATCCAAGTGAACTCTGAACAAATTCAGTGACGAAACTTGGGGGTCAGGTGGATTACGACCCCGTCGAGTCATGTAATATCAGTTTCAAGTAGTTCCTGATAGTTGTTCAAAGCAGAAGCCGAAATGTAGATCAGTCGAAAACTACAGACACGTTTCAACCCGGGCGACCATATATCAAGTTGCTGACCGCGAAAACTTATTCGGACAGAAACTTACCGCCCATTCTGTCGACCGCTTATAAGATGATTTTCAAACTTTCTATGTGATTGTAATTGTGATTTCTTGTCGAATGACTGTGAATATATGAGTTTCTCCCTATATACTTTATGTTATTATGAACTTTCAATAATATTTTCAATGAATAAATTTTCAGTACAATAGGTGATTTTTTCTATGCCAAGACTGATCTATACAATTCTTGATATTCTAGATTAGGAATCAGTCATATGATTCTTTTTTGATCAATGAATACCTTACTATATTCCGTTATTTGTCCCCATGTGATAATGTTATAACTCATTGATGAATGAGCGAAAACATAGTAAACATCAACTGATGATGCTTTGTTCAGGGTATTCTTCAGTCTGTAAAAAGCGAAAAAAGAACAAAAAGGAAGAAACAAAAAAGAACAAGGTGTATTGAAATGTATATTGAAAAAATATATGGAGTCATGTTCGTGACCCTTTGAATAAGTAGTGTGTGCATAGTAGTTTAGAAAAAAAACGATAGATTCAAGCAGCGCGTTTGATGAGTCACTTCCAAATGAAAACTTTGAAATTAAAAGTTACGGAAAAAAATTGAAAAGTTCCGAAGGAATGCACATTCCTTTGCAAAAGCAAACACGATATCATATGAATTGCTTTCAACTTTTGATATTGATTTTTGAAACATTTGATTTTCAATTGCATTCTTTTTCCCAAATCTGAATAATTCATGAAAAAAAATATATGACATATGTTGAACGTCAGAATATCCTAATACATGAAAATCTCTTCAACTAACCATATTGAGGTTCTTACGAACAAGAGCCGAATTGTTCTTTACAGTGCCGATGAAGAGTCGGGGGCTTTATTTTTCGCAATTTGTATCTGAAAAAATTCTTGTGTACGATCTACACCTCTTTGTGAAGAGAGTTTTCATTAAAATTGATTACGTTTGTTTAAAGGTGATTGACAATGTTTCATGCTGCATTTCATTAGTTCGGACTTCCATTGTCTAATATGACATAAATTGATTTCAAATCCCTGAAAAAATCTTTAGAAAATTTAAATGATCAGCAGAAAAATAACAATTATATTAAGCAAAAAAAACTGAAATCACAATGAAATAAAATACAAGCAACAACCACAAAATCTAAGAATTCAAATATTAACAGGAGATGAAAATTAAAAAAATTGAAAAGATCATCAACACGGAATCAAAATTGAAAATTAAAAGACTTCAAGCCAAGTTACGCCACAATCGTGTTCATATTTCAATTTTTCGATTTTTTGGTTGTTGCTTGTGTTTCATTTCATTGTAATTTAGGTTTTTTGCATTATGTTGTTATTTTGTTATTTTTGTTATTTTTCAGCTAATCTTTCAAATTTTTCTACAGATTCTTTCAGGGATTTCAAATCAATTTATATGATATCAGACAATGGAAGTCTGAACTGATGAAATGCCAAATTGATTACGTTCTTTATATCTTCAGGAGTTTTCCACATTTTCATATGATGATGGAGAAGTATAAAACTAAAAATATTTCTCTTCACAAATGTATTTCTCCTGAGAAATATTTTCCTATCAATTTATCTCTAGAAGCCATACTTGATAATTTAAGTATATGTATCACGTGATTGATTCGGAGTCCATTCTAATCAATAATTCAGGCAATACCTATGACCTCAATCCTATATCTTATGAGAGCCAAGGTTGGTCAATATTAAGGTTTAAATATCATTCACAACTGAGAGCTCACGAAAAGAGTTTACCTAAGACTTCAATAAATCTCAACAAATAAACTCACCGGAAAATTCGGAATGGAACTCAGCTACGGATTTTTGGGTAGTTGTGCACGTAATTGAACTCTTTCAGACAAGCTCCATACAAAACAGATATAAAAATAAATGTGAAGAAATTGATGAAGATGAAGAATAGAAGGCAGTGGAAAGAATATTGGATTAACTTTATTGTAGGGAAAAACAAAGTTTCCTTTGATTTGGGTATTTCAACCCTCTGCAATCTGAAAGATATAAAAATTGGAATATAGAAACTCATACAAGTGTAGACTGGGTAATGGTTTCAGTTAACCCAGATGAATTATGCGTCAGTAAGTTGTCGGATTCAATAATTTTGCTTATTAAAAAAACGAAGGAGTTATACAAATTCTTAACGTTCCAAAGGATAAAATCTGCCTTGGTCTCAAAGTTGAAAAAACAATCTGATGATATGACGTTTTTTCAGATCATTGTATGACGAAGGCCCTCGATGGAATTCAAGAAAATATGAAATGTGAAATTTTAGATTTTTTAGATGCCATAGATATCAGCTGTGTTTGGGCAACCCTACACGAAATGAAGGAAGTTATGAAAATGGTTCAAATCAAAAGTACAGAAAGAATGCAAAGTGAATGCCGAATCACTGAAATATGGAACTGGAAGAAAATACTCATCGAATATTATAAAAAAAATTGTGGAGGAGGAAGCATTATAACAACACATAAAACAAAAAGACCAGAGAGTGTGTAATTATTATAACACCAAAAAAAACATCGATTCAAGTGGAAGAAAATATACAAGTCGAAAATTCTCAAACAAAAATCACCAAATAATGCAACGAATCAGAACATAATACATTAAAATGAAATGAATATGGTAATATCGTCAGTTGACTTTCAGGAAGCTCTGATTCCATGTATAGAGTTGTCTTCAAATCGAATACTATTGCAGTGAGAGTCTGCATCAAAGCAGCTGATACCTTTCTTCAATCAGCAAGGAAATACTCTTCATTATAGCTTGAAGATAGTAGGAAACTAAAGTGAGTATAACGCCAATTCTTTTGAATCAAAATATGTAACTGGAACATTCAAAGATACATCATTGAAAAGAAAACATGTTTCATATAAATAATGCAAGAAAAATCTAGAAATGTTTCTATTATTCGAAAATGTTCACATTGAATCATAAGTTAACTTACTTTAAAAATTTTTCCACTTACTATAATAAATATCATGACAAAAATTGGAAAATCATGTTTTTCTTCATCAGAATATTGTTCTGTGATGATGGAAAATAATAAGGTTTCACCAATGAATGGAGTGATTGATGTTTCATGTGAATTAGTTGAAATACGACAATGCTGCTCGTGTGAAATCAGAGAGGATTGCCAGTTTTTCATATCTGTAATTGCTGCCTCAATAGATCTATTTTATTGTGATTGGCAACTTATCAACGTGTTCCTCAGATTCAAATCAATTCAAACCCATCCGACACTGAAATTCCACAAAAAACACAATAGGACCTACCTCGTATATCCTCGCCAACTGATACGTTGTGAAATCAAATCGCATTTGATCCAGATATCCAACAAAGTGAAGCATTACCTTGAATGGAATTACTCAGAAGACTGGCACTCGGGCTAATCCTCCTAACGACCTGAAAGCCTTTTACGGTTCTATTTAAAACTCCCCACCGTGAAAGGACTCTAATAATTCCTAATCGCATATTGTTTGTTATCAGTTGGGTGTAGAAATTGGCAGAGCATGAACAGGCGAAACTCATCAAATGGGTAATATAACGAACACAACAACAATGATTTACATGATATCAAAAAAAACATGGCAATGGCTTTCTTAGTTTTCTCTGTGAGGAAACAGAGTTACGATTTCCAGATAGTGAAAAGTAACAAAGCCATTGCCATTTTCTACAACAGCCAGGCGGCAATTACGGCTCTCAGCTGCTACTAAGTCTTTTCGCGACTCGGTAGGTAACCCTACACTGGATACCCTGATACGAAGGACATAAGGACAATGAGAAACCTGATGCTTTAGCCTGTGAAGGCCATGATGGGCCCACAACTATTCTGTGAGCTGGCAAAAAAATATAAAGATATCCATCAATTTTTGGATGCAAGCCATATCGCTGAATTGAAAGAAATGAGAAATGCAAAAAAGCCCGCGAAAGACCTGGTAATTCACAACCGCGAGGAAAAAACGGTGGTCTATCCACGGGGTATTGCCAGCTCATAATACATATCAGTATTATGGGTTTGGCAGTAGAAACTCCATGCAGTTTCTTCCAGGAGAAAGAAAAGAGCATGAGGAACCTGAAACTACAAGCTATTATAAGTAGTCAATATCAGGGCTTTCAAGTCTGATTGAGTCTGACTGAGATTTTTCCACGAGAGGATGCATTTTCTCATATGAGAGTGAAGAAGAAAGTGACACGTTATTAACGAGGGAAATTTTTTTCAGACGGCGAATCGCATATGCGAGGCATATGCGATTCGCATATGCCTCGCACACAATCCAACCCATACGGACTCTCAATAGTGGTTAATTTCAATGTATATTCAGGATTATAATGAGCCAACACTTTTGTCGACATCAATATTTTCTTTACCTTTAGAAATAAATTTTCACAATTTGTAGTTCATGTCCATTTGACTTTTTTTCAGAAGTTCATATAGGGGTTGTAATGGAGTAGCTAAAATAGGTATAAACTTCCCATAATAAATTTATCATGCCCAATACTGACTGTATCTGTTTAACATTTGTGGGCGCTGGTGCATTTTTTATTGCCAATTTTTTTTTCTGGTAACTTTTTTTGTGAAAAACAAAAACAGATAAATTACATTTATCTGTTTTCTCATTAGTCAGTGGGCTATTCTTGGAAACAGGTAGTAAACGAATCTAAAGAAATGAACTTTGAATGTTCAAGCCCGTCTCGGATATACCTATACAGTAGGTTGAATGGACTGACGCCTATCAGAAAACAACTACTCCACTGGCTAATAACACGAACGGCGTTGGATAATATCCAGACAGGCGTCAGTGCAGGAATCTTCACAGAAAATTCTTGCTTATGCAATTGGCAATACAACTGAAAGAGTCGACCTTCGATTTTGGAAAGGGTACTGGTTTCGGGCTCCTTAGCCACTCGTCAGTGCAAGATAGTGACCATCATCGACCTAAAGTCAATGATATTCCAGAATTCAAAATCGAAATTCTTTCAGAGTATTTCATTCCTCGTCTCAAGTTGGAGCGAATATCAAAAATGTCACTCCATCTAGTGGACGAGGTACTAACCCACTTCATATCAAAAATTTGCCCGGTTCCTCTGAATAAGGAAAAAAAAACTTTCTTATTAGTCAGTGGGCTATGCTTGAAGACATGCAGTAAACAAATTTTAAAAAATGAACTTCAAATATTCAAGTCCTACACAGTAGATTGAATAGACTGACGCCATCATCGCATTCTGAGAAATAGTTCACATCTCAAAAACCCAAATTCTTTTGAAGACGCGATGGCGTGAAAGAATACGGAAATTTCAAAAAATATTATGGCACTGGCCAAGATAATTATAGAACCAAATTCAATACTCCTACAAATAGACATACTTACACGACCAATGTACCAACGAGCATCACTATTCAGCAATCAATACCAAATCAATTACAAAATTAAATTATCCCAGCACCAATTTTTCAAATTCAAACTTTTCTTCGAGACCTGTTTAGCCGAATCAACCAATAAATGTTCAACCCAGCCAACTACCACCTAGAAAATACCCTACAAATCGATAAGTGTTTGGTACTCCCCATAATGTTTTCAATCAACCAAATTTTTCTAAATCAATTGCCAAAACCTGAATCCATGTCGACTTCTTCTAGGAAGCCCTCTAGGATGCATACCAACAAATTTCTCAATGCTGGTGAGACCCCAGAACAAACTTCAGAACGCAATACGGTTCAAATCAATTCCAGAACCAATCCCAATTCTTCCTACAGAATCGAAGGCCAAATTTCATTTTAGAAGAATGATTTTCGAATTAATATAAAGACCCGATTGATTTTTATGATCAACCGGCTAACCAATATCAATATTATGAACACTCCTATCCGGATGATATCCCTGATCAAAGTCAATATTTCAAGAACGAATTCGATCAACAACAATCTAGTATATCAAATGATGACATTTCAGACCCTGACGAAATCACAGTAACGAGCCAACAAGACCAATTGACTTAGCCGAAATCAATCTCTCATGTAATAATGCCCTACCATAAGTAGAAATAAAAACCTCAAAATCAAAATTACCTAGTGATACGAAAAGGATTTCATTTTATTCGATTTACATGACTATTTCGATGAGGTTTTAGGACTGACAGATTTAATGAATATGAACCAGAATATCAATTCAATCAACGAGAAATTGAAAGAAAAAAATACTGAAATACTTTTCAGATTCAGACAACGTTCGGATCCAGATAAGAAATTTACCTGTCACCCAGTTTGTATCCTCGACATATGAAATATTCACCCTCGAGTATTTCACAAATACCAACGGACAGACAAATGACCATTCTGTATCAAACGAAAGTGACCGGATTATCACAGACTTTATTTGTGTTGACCATATGAATTCTGAGGAAAATATTGCTATATTCAGAGTATGTAAAGGATATTCTGATATCGATAAAGACGAAATACCGGTACACACCAAATCCTACTTACAGGTATCCATACGTCCACAGACAAGAAGTCCAACATCAAATCAACGACATGCTCGAGAAAGATATCATACGACCCATATGTAGCCCGTGGTCATCCCCCATTAGGATCGTGCTCAAAAAACTTGATTCATCTGGTAAACAAAAATGGAGAATAGTCATTGATTATCGTGAAATATACGAAAAAACAGTAGATAATCGATACCCAATCCCCAAATGAATGACATATTGGATAAATTGGGACGTGCTCAATATTTTACCATTTTCGATTCAGCCAGTTGGTTCCACCGAATCGAAATGCCCCAAAATTCTACTCAAGACACTCAAGACGCAGGTACCTAGATCAGGTATCTATGGTATAAATAAGGATAGCTTTGTAATTATAACTAGTTTGATCTTCCTCTTGAAGATGATTATTGGTGATCCAAACACGTGTCGAGGTATTAAAATAACGGTTTGGTGTTGGGAAAAAACTACAATAGTATCCATTACTACACCAAAGGTTCCAAACAGTACATCACAAGTAGTATGATGGAATGTCTTAAGGAAAATGAAAAGGTAGAACACAAGATTTTGTTGATTGTTTTAATACATGCAAGTCAATAATCATGTATGAACATGTTTTAGCATATCCTGACTTTGAAAAACCATTCGAATTGACCACAAACGCCTCGAATTTCGCAATAGGCGCCATATTATTCCAAGATGACCATCCAATATGTTACGCCTCCCGGACACTAAACCCAGCAGAAGTCAATTATTCGAAAATCGAAAAAGACCTTATTGCCATCGTCTGGAGTTGTCAACACTTCCAGTCATACATATTTGGTCAAAAATTCACAATATTTTCCGATCACAAACACCTTCAGTGGCTCTTTTTTTTAAAAGGACCCAACTTTAGATTGGTACGCTGGTGATTGAAACTCGAAGAGTTGGACTACGTGATAAAGTACAAAAAAGGCAAATCAAATCAAGCAGCTGATACCCTTCTAGAAACCCTTCCAACGTCGACTTGAAAACCCCTGAAACTCAATCCATTCAAAATAATTCAGGTGACGTTGACGAAATAATCAGAGACATATTGGCAAACCCCGAAGAAGTCTCCGAATCGGACGAAACCGTTCTCCAAATCATTGAACTCCCAAAAAATTCACAGAAAATCAATATAATTTTCGACGTTGAAATCGTTCCCCCAAAAGAAAAAAAAGAAAGTACTTTTGCAGAACGCGCTTTAGAAACATATATAAAAACGCCTCAAAATGATGCGCAAACGAATGCGCATCATTTTAAGGACGCCTCCTTGCGAAAGATTTTCAGTAATACAATACGATCTTTTAAAAAATTCCCCTTTCAAAATTTTTGAATGTCCAACATTCCTCACTGATGCAGTGATATTAAATAACCTAGAAGGAAAACTTCAACGTTACCACATGAAAAAAACGTGTCACAAAGATATCGATGGAATGAAGCAATCTCTGAGTTCGCGTTTTTATTGACCTAAAATAATTGATGATATCCATATCCAAAATTTCGTCAATAACAGTGAAATATGCCGAAAGAACAAATATTATTATTACATATGAATGAAGGCTGAGAACAAAGTCCTATGTAAGCCTAAAAACGAAGGATATTAACAAGTTAATTCAATGCATGCAAAAAGAAAAGAAAAATAATGTATATATGCATAAAGGCGATTACGCAAATAAGCAAGTGTCTATTTTGTTTTTGAAACTGTTCACAGAGTCGAAATTCATAACATCATTGGGTAAGTCATTCCATGTTTCGAAAATACAATTCACCAAAAAATATTGTCTCTGCCTCGTTGAGAACTTTTCTTTTTCTAATTTGAGTGTGTGACCACGTAACCGCGAATCATTGTTGAAAACAAAAAGTTCTTTCTGATTACCATAGTAATACTTAGCTGTACGGAAAGATATGATGAGGTCCCCACGAAGTCGACGTTGGTCAAAAACTAGCAGTTGTGCCATCCTCAGTCTTTCGGGATAGATTGGACGCACCTTACCAAAAGTCATACGTGTGGCTCGACGCTGTACATTTTCCAACAAGTCCCTATCGCGCACCAGAACAAGACACCACACTGAACCTGCATACTTCATGATTGGACTAACGTAGGTTTTCTATAGTTTTATGGAACTTGAAAATGATAGATGGAGGAACATTTTGCAGATGAGGTAAATGAGTATGTTTGCATGTTAACATGTGGATATTATATGTTCGGACCAAGTTGAGTCAGTATTAATAGTCACTCCCAAGTCTACATGTGAGGGCACTCTACGTTACGATTAACCGCTTATTGTGTACGTATGGAGTGAATCGTTCTTCCTTTGATGAAGTACGACGCAGTTGTCGACGTTAAGAGGTAGAAGACAATCCTCGCACCAGTGACTAATTGAGTTGAGGTCTTCTTGAAGGGAATGATGTTCGACTAAGGCATTTCCATACAGTTTAGTATCATCAGCATAAAACGACTTGCTGGACTTTATGTGAAGAGCAAGATCACTTGCATAAACAACGAAGAGGAGCGGGCCAAGAAAAGATCACTGGGGAACTCCATTCGTGACTTGTTTGTGCGAAGAAAAAGAGTGACCCACTTTGACCGTGAAAGTTATATCTGTCATGTAATTTTCAATCCATAGGTTTAGTTGGCCTCGAATACCGTGTGTGTCAAGTTTATGCATTAGCCTCCTCACTGGGACCCTGTTGAAAGCCTTGGCAAAGTTAAGATAAACGATATCTGTCGGTATTTTCCTATCGTAAGCTGTCGTCCAATCGTTCATGCACTGTAGTAGATTGCTGGTGGTTGATCTACTTCTGACGAAACCATGTTGTTCTGGTGGTGTGATTACGTTTTTTGTTGAAAATTCTGACATATCTTCTACGATGATGGATTCCATTACTTTGGAAGGTACGGATAAAAAAACTAATGGGCCTGTAGTTAATTGGATTGAGTTTATCGCCTTTTTTCAAAATAGCGGTGACAGATGCCTTTTACCAAGCCCGTGAAATGCGAGATTTTGGGAAAGAGACTGACATGATTGTTGACAACGCAGAGCAGAGAGTTTCGACAAACTTCTTGAGAGAAAAGAGGCTCATTCCATCCAAACCAAAAGATGAACTCGATTTCATGTTCAATAAATTATTTCCGAAGTAAACGTCATATTAGTCATATCATCACGTGGTCGTTCTGCTATAATATTTGGTGATTGTTCATCTCGAAGCTCAACTGTAAAGGAGCTTGTGTACGAATCGGCCAAACTCTCTGCTGATTCGATTGGAATCCTCCAATCATCAAATTCAATCTTACTCCTACCACTTCAAAACCATTCGAATATATTCTAATCGATACATTCACGATATCGAACGGAAGTATTTTGACAAATATTGACTCCTCTCCTCGATATGGTCAAGCATACCCCTTAAAAGCTCTTACCGGTGTCCCAGTTCTCGGAAATCTTCCCAATTTCATTTCACACAATGGGTTACCAGTAAAAATCACCACGGACTTTGGTATCGAGTTCAAAAATAAAGAACTAGAAAATTTTTGTAAACTATATCGACTAGAACTCCATTATACAACACCGAAAAACAGCAATTCCAAATACAGTGTTGAAAGGTTTCACTCGATCTTGATCGAACTCTATGGATGTTTGAGAGAGGAGAATAAAAATCTTTCTTCTGACTAGATAATGAAACGTGTTCTCCTGGGATACAATAACTCAATTATTAGTGTCACAAAATTCACCCCTTTTGAAGTAGTGAAAGCTTACATCAATAATACGAACATATTCGATCTCAGTGATCATATCATCATTTAAGGCTACGTTCAAGCCCATAAAGACTCTATCCAAAAATTGTACCAGAAGAAAACATACAAACCAACAAATTAAAGAAAGTATAGACAAAAGAAATGAAAACCGAGACAAACCCCCCAATTTTCCCAATCAACAAGTAGCATACATAAGAACCAAAGCACGGCAAAAAGACCAACCCAAATTCCGAAAAATTGAAATACTTGAGGAAACAAGTATGAAGCTCAAAACCAACAGAGGAACATATCACAAAAATATTTCCCGAAAGCCCAAGACTAACAAAAAACTTTTGTTATAGGGAACTGATAAAAACCCTTGTACATGGTAGTTCACGTACTCCAAGAACTATGTTACGAAAACATTCAAATCAATACCATTTATAACCCCATTCTTCCTATACAATTAGGTAATGCCAAAATTATTTGTTGTAAACACACATTTCTTTACTACATCGATTTGAGCCAGTTATCAATCAATCAAATAACTCAGAAATATATTTCGAGATGATCAAGAATAACTTTGATAAGGAAAATGGTACGAACCCAGTTTCCTACCATGGTCTATCCGAAAATGTGCTTCAGAGAACTGAATATCTCTTTCAAACAACTTAGACCAAACCGGAAAACCTTCATCCCCATATTCATCCCCATACAAGGTATGATCAATGGAATCGGTAAAATCAATAAGTGACTTTGAGGAACACTTGACGCCGATGACGGAAAGCGTTACGATCAGAAAAAAATTAAGAAAATATCATTCACGGATTGAATCTTCAGACCTCACTATCAAAACAACTGATCCATCATTATAATCGAACTATTTGAACACTCAATTCAAATCAAGAATCGCTCGAAAACAGCTTGAAAACATTCCAGTTCACCATTCAAAAAACCATAGTTGATCTCGGAAATTATATCAGTTTTCAAGGTTTACTTTTTCAAATCATTTTACATTACCAAAATATCATAAAACTCATTGACAACCTAGAATACGCAACATTCGTAAAATTGAACGTCTTGCATAATTCAATTGTATCCAATTCAGATCTGGAAGAAATGATGAAATACGATGAAATAAAAATTCCAAAATTCGAAAATATTTTGTCATTCTATCAATTCTTTGGCACACAAGTTACATTTTCGAACATAAAATTGATTTTCTCAATTCAGTTCACCATATTTCCATCCTCAAATATTCTTATTTGGCACGAACAGCTCTGAAAAATCCATTCGAATCGAACATGTGTCCATTATTCGTGGAAACATATTTCTGTATCGAAGACTACTACCCACAGGACCAGTGTACAACCCAGCTGATTGAAGGCAATATTACAACAAATTACCAACCCATTCCAATCAACTAGGCAAATCTATAGCCGAACAAATCACCCAAGAGGAAGTGGTCATCATGCCCATACGAGAAGAAAGAATATTTTCCAAGTGCAAAGCTGATCGATATACTGAAATAAACACCCTCGCATTTGTCAAAATTCCCAAAGCATCTGAAGTTCGAATAACCCTCAAGACGTTTTTCAACATCATAAAGATTCAAAAAAAAAACCTCTGATTCTGCAAAAATCCAAATCAACGATGTGAAAACCCCGACTGTATACGAAACTCAAAATTTCTCCAAGCTCAACTTAGGTGAAATGTACGGACTCCATAACTTAGCAGTCAACAGTCAAAAAAGATCGATGCAAGATGGAATGAGTGTCGCAGAGATTCATAGAGCGTGGGCCCCCTTGGCCTCGGCCCCCTTAGTACTCTGCCTCACCACTCAGATTCCCTTGAGACTCCCAACCCTCGGTACCCCTTGTTACATACCAGTCACCTAATTCTAATAAAAAAAAGTTCATAGGTATGAGAATCGAACCCTGGTCGTTAGCATGGTAGACGTTTTCCTTAGCGTCGACACCAACGTTATTGGATATCTTTGCGAATTGTTGATATTTATAGCGGTTGTTTGGTTGGGACCGGAATTGACTCATTTTATAAACTTGATCGCATTTTTTTGATTTCCGTAGAATGTTCGGGAAATTGTAATGTATTTCCTTGTAGAAGATATAAATAAACTCAGACTTGGGAAAGAATTGATGTTTCATATAAAGGTGTTTGTGTGTGTGTGTGTGAGAGTGAGAGACACGTGTGACGTAATCGACGCAAAGCCAAATGGAGATGCTATCGAAGTTACACGTTGCTAGTGCAAGCAGGTGTTGTCGGTTGTAAAATAAATCGTTATATATGGAGTATTGTAGCGAGTATGGCATGAATGGTTAGGAATACGACTCAATGGAAATTGGAAGCGCGAAAGTGATATACTAATAATGATGAATGATGAATGATGATTCAGATTTAAGAAAAAATATAACAGTTCAACGCTCCAACGTACGGTCTTTCAATGTGTACAGGGAGCCTCAAAATACATCATTTCAGAAAAAAACATAGTATCAATGTATATATAGAGCGTTTCAAAATACGTCATTTGAGGTAAAAATATGTCGGTTTAATAGAAGTCTAGCGTTCCAACATGTCGAAAAGACACTAAGTCGTATCTTTGTTAACCAAGATAGCATCACCAGGAGAACGACGAGATGGCACCAATGGTATCGAGGAGTTACATATTGTGGAGTTAACGTTCAAAAATGGAGAAAGCAAAGTAATCGACTGTTTTACATGCGTTTCGACCGTGCAGCACATCAAATGAAATGTAAACGAATGCAAAATTCATCCAAAAATGTGAAACAAATAAAGATGAACTTTCTCATTAGTCAGTGGGCTATGCTAGAAGACTGGCAGTAAACAAATCTGAAAAAATGAACTCAAAACGTTCAAGCCAGTCTCGTTTATACCTGCACAGTAGGATGAATGGACTGAAGCCTATCAGAAAACAACTACTCCCCTGACTAATACCACAAAGGGCGTTGAATTATATCCGACAGGCGTCAGTGCAGGAATCTTCACAGAAAATTTGCATATGCAACTGGCAATACAACTGAAAGAGTTGACTTTCAAGTGTTCCAAAATCGGCAAAGTTACAAAGTTAGCATATGAATGTTTATAAATATTGAGGGAGGTCAAGATTATCAACAGGTATTAAGAAATCCATTATGTGTCCATTGATCACTCTTCAGTTACGATTTCAAAGCTTTTGGAATACAATGCTTATACTTTTTTTCATGACTATTCATTCGATATTGAATATCATTACCTCAAAATATATCGACGTCATATTTTTGCGGTTATTTATCAATATATCACTTCATGTCATTACATTTGGAAAGTGAGTTTCAGTTTGGAGAAATAATAGCCAAAAAAGTTGAAAATTTTGCCATAGTGTAAAGAAAATCGTATTGAATGAGCGTATATATAGGAAGTGGATCAATATTTGGAATATTTCATTTAGAACCCCTCAAAATCTTTCCAAAATTCACTCAGAAAATTTAAAAAGCTCTAAAATCCTCAAAACCCTCAAAATTCTTTAAAAATTTCTCAGAAATAATGCTGACGTAGTTGAAACGGAAATTAATAAAGTGGATTCATTTCTGTGCGACTTTGTAATTCAACGATTCATCAAAAGTTTTCCATCATTAATCATATGCTTGAATCTTCAGATCAAACGACTGCATGATCCAAAACATAACTTAGGACAACTATTACATTTTGTCATGTTCTTCAATAACAGCGGAAAGTGTTTTTAACTATAACAATGTTATATTACTGTTTTACGTATCTGTCGCAGTAGTAGACGAAACGTTCGATACTACAAGCTCAAGTCAAAATTATGAAATATTTGTTTTTGATTAGAATTTTATCCATCATAACATTTTGTTGAAACAGTACGTTAGTCACAAGATACCGAGTTACCATCACGAGAATATTTCTGTAATAAATTAAACAATGAATACACAGTAAATGAGAAATCTTGAAACAAGGCGTCAATGTGAACAAAGTTTAGCAAAATTCATCATTCAAGGAAAAAATATGACAGTTTAACACTTCATCGTGCGGTGTACAGGATATCTCAAAATACGTCCAGAAAAAAAAACATGACGTGTGTGGGAAAAATGCAGCATTTAAGAAAACCTGACAGTTCAACATTTTACGTGCGACTCCTCAATGTGGTCAAGGTGTCTCAGAATACATCATTGAAGAAAACAACATGGCGTTGTAGTGTACAGGATGCGTAAAAATACATTTAAGATAAAACATAACAGTTTAACGGGGCTGTATTGTTTCAAAGTTCGATCGTTCAATGTGTACGAGGTATCTAAAAATACATCATTGAAAAAACACATAAGAGTTCAACGAGGCTGTAACGTTTCAACGTGTCTACAGGGTGTCTCAGAATACATCCTTTGAGAAAAAATCAACGGGAGTGTGGCGTTTCAACAAAAGAAGCCTACGAGAAACTTATATATCCATTCAAAAGTGTCGGAAAGTTACGTATTGTGGAGTAAACGTTCGGAGATGGGCTACAAGAGTTCTAAGCCAAAATCCCATGTATTTTCTTATGGATCTAAATTCTGGACCTTTTTGGACCTCAGTCACACTTCACAAGGAAGGGGTAAAGGTCAGCGCCTCGTCTCTGCCAGACATCCATTATGTGAAAACTAAGCCTCAGCCTTCAAAGCCCACTTCGGACCACCTCTACTTTTCCATTTTTACCGGACTTCCATTGTCTAATATAATATAAATTGATTTGAAATCCCTGAAAAGAAAAGAATGAAAAGATTAACCGAAAATAACAATTTCATCAAAACAAAAAACTGAAATAACAAGGAAATAACATACAAGCTACTACCAGAAAATAAAAAATTGAAATAATAATGAAAGCTGAAAATTAAAGAATATTATTTTCGAAAATGGGAAATAAAAATGAAAATTGAAAGAATCCAAACCAAGTTACGTCACGACGTTTCGATTGTTAGTATCCACAATTGTCTTCGGGTGATAACTGGACCTATCCCCTCTTTCCTTTTTCCACTTCATTGGTTTAAGCGGAAGATGACCGTTTGACGGGAGTTGGTCGTTTTTTGCTTGATGACAGGTTTTCATATGTTACGTATCTCTAACGCTAGCTTGACTAAATGCATTGTTGGACAACATATACGCGGCTTCCTTGGTTTTTCTCCCAAACCAGTGTTCCTCTTTGTGGATGATTTCAGCTTGAGCCTATTTGATATTATGTTGATGAGTCTAAACATGCTCTGCTATTCCGGATTTGCTGGTTTCTCCTCGCTGTGTGTGTTTCTTGTGCTCAGCAATGCGAACTTTCAATGGCCTCTTAGTTTCACCGATGTATGATTCTCCGCACTCGCAGGGTATCCGGTATGCAATTCTTGGAATCGCAGTCCGCGTTTGGTGGCCTGGTTTTTGTGAGGCTACTACGGATAGTGTTCCCAGATCCGAAGCAGGTCCTAATGTTATACTTGGACGCAATCCTTCTTATCCTTTCCGATAATCCTCTGATGTAGATAAGTACAAGTACTGGTTGTGGCGGCTTCTCTTCCTTGTGGAGATCTTGCTGTCTTCTAGCTGAAGCCTGTTCTACCATCACTCTGGAGTAACCATGCCGTTGAAGGTCATTTTTGATGATGCCTATTTCTTTTTCGAGACCTTCCTTTGTATTACAGAGCTCGACAGTACGGTCTAGTAGAGTCTTGATGATTCCCCTCTTAGTCTATTGATGGTGGTTGGATTTCTGGTTCAGATACTGTCCTGTGTGAGTGGGTTTACGATATACAGATGTTTCCCATTTAGTATCGGTCTTTTTCACCAATACGTCTAAGAAAGGCAATTCGTTGTGGACTTCCTTCTCCATTGTGAAAATGATGGAAGGACTCAGGTTGTTGATGTGCTTCAGGAAAATGTCTAGTTTTGCATTCCCATGGTTCCATATTATGAAGGTGTCGTCTACGTATCTCAAGTAGTCTCGGGGCTTCTTGTGGGCTTCTTTAATGGTCAGAGTTTCAAACCACTCCATATATATATTAGCTATAATCGGTGAAAGTGGCGATCCGATTGGCAGTCCCTCATCTTGCGTGAAAAGTTCGTCCTTCAGTTGGAAGTAGCAATTTCGTACACAGCATCCTAGTAATTCCATGATCACTTGTATCGGTGAGTTTGTTCTATCTTTCAGGTCTCCATCTTTGGATAGCTTCTTCTGTATGATTCGAAGTGCTTCTTCGACAGGAACGTTGGTGTAGGGGCTTTCCACGTCGAAACTGATTAGTTGATCTTGCTCTTTGACTTCGATTTCCCCTAGTAGTTAGTAGGAGTCGCGCCTCTATAGAGCCCCCCCACTCCTCCACTTTTCGTGGTAGCGAGTGGGAAAGAGACGTGGACGAAGTGACCGACGCATAGAAGGATGGAATGAGCATAGATTCATTTGATACAAAAGAGCGCGGTGGAATTACAAAAATAACGCTATAATATTAATAATGAACGAAAATCGGATTAAAGAAAAAACATGGCCGCTGGCGTTAAAGAAAAAAACAAGTTTGCCAACGTGATAGAAAAAAAAAAAGATGACCGTCATACAGGGTGTCTCATCGTTTAGGAAAAAAAACATGTACGTGGTGTCTCAAATACGTCAGCGTGAAAAATAATAGTATAATAATAATAATGAATGAAAAATTGGAATAAAAAAAATACATGACGTCAATGTGTACAGGGTGTCTCAAAATGCGTCATTAAAAAAAACATGACAGTTTAACGGGGCTCTAATGTCCAACGTGTAATTCTTCAATGTGTACAGGGTGTCTCATCGTTTAGTAGAAAACAAACATGTACAGGGTGTCTCAAAATACGTCGGCGTAGAAAATAATGGTATGATAATGATAATGAATGAAAAATCGGATTAAAGAAAAACACATGACGTCAATGTGTACAGGATGTCCCGAAATGCGCCATTGAAAAACATGACAGTTTAACGGGGCTCTATCGTTTTAACGTGTGATTCTCAAAAGTGTACAGGGTGTCTCAAAATACATAATTTAAGGAACATGACGGTTCAACGGGGTTCTATCGTAGGAAAAAAAAACAAAGGTTGCTGTCAGAAGGGCACTAACCGACATATTCGTTAATAATAGTAGCATTGTCATGTACAGCGCGTCAAATGGAAGAAGAAGAAATGCAGAATACATCGACTGAGGAAAAACAAAGATTACGGTCAGAAGGGCACTAAGCGACATATTCGTTAATAATAGTAGCATTGTCATGTACAACGCGTCAAATGGAAGAAGAAGAAATGCAGAATACATCGACAGAGGAAAAACAAAGATTACGGTCAGAAGGGCAATAAGCGACATATTCGTTAATAATGGTAGCATTGTCATGTACAGCGCGTCAAATGGAAGAAGAAGAATACATCGACAGAAGAAAAACAAAAATTACGGTCAGAAGGGCACCAAGCTACATATTCGTTAATAATAGTAGCATTGTCATGTACAGCACGTCAAATGGAAGAAGAAGAAATGCAGAATACATCGGCAGAGGAGAAACAAAGATTACGGTTAGAAAGGCACCAAGACAAATTTTCGTTAACCAAGTTTGCATCATCAGAAGGAGTTAACCAGATAGAGGTGAACATGTGATAAAACGTTTTGTTTCGAAAAACGCATTGAAAATTTAACAAAATTTCGATAGCCAGTCATTTGAATCTCATCGAAAAAAATGCATTTTTAAAACCCTCATATCTGCTAAAAACCCAGATGATTTGCATTGTATCGCCCCATGGAAAATGAGGCAAAAATAACATGAGAATCGCTTTGAAGAAATGTCAAAAATTTAGCTCGATAAAACGATACTTTATGCCGCAATTATCGCATAAAATATTTCGCAAAAATTTCAATACGTTGAAACAATGCTTTCAGTGCAGTGTTGAAGAAACAATAACATGAGAGCAATGTGTACAGGGTGTCTCATTTAAGAAAAAACATTTCAGTTCAAAGGGGAACTCTATCGTTTTGACGTATGATTCTTCAATGTGTACAGGGTGTCTCATTTAAGAAAAAAAAATGTTGAATTAATGGGGCTCTTTCGTTTTAGCATGCGATCCCAATGGGAAATGTTTGAAAATGGGAGGCAATGAGGGTATTTTTCAAATAAATTTCAAAATACGTCACATGCGTTTTCTCGTTTTCGTGTTAGTGACATCAATGTATACAGGGTGTCTCAAATTACGTAGGTGTTGTTGAATTATAATAATAATGGTATAATAATATAGAATCGAAATTTCCTCAGACTTGGAGGAAAATGAAATTTCATTAGATATTTGAAGTGTAATTTAGAGAAAGAGTTTTTATGATATAGAGTGAGAAATTCATTGTGATAGCATTCTCGTGTGAAAACATAGCACACCATTATCAAAGTTTCGTTAAATGTGGGTAGCTCGATCATTCGCGGATTGTTCGTTTGTTCGTTCGCCACATTGTGTCAGATACTATAACATTTCTTTATTTTTTTGTGTCTTTTGCAAGTAGAGAAGTACGAAAAAATATGGACAATTTGAAACAATAGTGATTTTCGAGTTATTGTTCATTGCTATATATAAAGAGTGACTAATTCATTTGTTTGTTTGCTCTTTCGTCTGTTCGTTTGTTGGTTTGTTCGTTCGTCGGTTAGATAACCCGTCTGTTTGTTCGTTCACCTCTTTGGTTTGTTTGTGAGGAACGTATACAGCTCGTATCAAAAAACGACGTTTAAGAAAAAAGTGTACGTTAACGGGAACAAAGAACCGGTTTTGTTTTGCTCGTTCGCAGCTGGTCGTTCGTTCGTCTGTTCGTTCGTTATATCGCGTCAGATATTGTTAATTTTCTGTCACATTTTCACTAGTAGTGAAGTACAGAAGAATATAAAAATTATACAGAGCTACTACAGTCAGTTGAAAATTTCTGGAGTGACAATACAAGATAGTGACTGAAACAAGGTACAGTATATATAAATACAAATATTATAGAATATAATTGAGAATAATGAAATAACGAAAATAACGAATAATTTGAAAACTAATCTTATACAGAAAAAGTTGTCGAAAATATGCAATAATGAAAAATTATATACGAGGATTTATAGTGATGTATAAACACCGTGTTGAAAAATACAAGGTTGGTTAAAACAATTCACATACATGGGATATTTTAGAAATGAAAGAAAATATGTTTTTGTTTGCCAATTCAAAAATTGTTACCAGTGCACGCCAACGAGGAGGCCAAAACATTTCGTACACCATAAGGAAAATTAACAAAATTCAAACTAACAACTTATCATAGAATGGTGATATCTTTTTTTTTTCAATTAGTATGGCTCTTTTTCAATAGACTACATGAACATTAACCTCTAAATCATTAGAAACGATTCATTAATCTGTTTTGTGGCATCTTTTTACTCAAATAGTATGTCTCTTTACATTGAATAGACTACACGAACACTAATCTCTAAATTAATGGAGATGGTTCATTTATTCGTCTAGTGGCATCTTTTTACTCAAATAGTATGGCTCTTTTCATTGAATAGACTACACGAACACTTATCTCTAAATTAATGGAGATGGTTCATTTATTCGTCTAGTGGCATCTTTTTACTCAAATAGTATGGCTCTTTTCATTTATCAGTCTGCAGAAACAGTAATCTCTAAATTGATAGATGTGATTCATTAATTCGTATAATGACACGTGTCAATTTCAACGGCTTTTACAATTTTTTCAATCACCCAGGTACCAGTTAATGATCGCTCTACATCAGAATGTTGACACTTATGGGGGCTGAAATTTTCACCACATGTTCGACAAAGAACAAACATTAGTTTATTGTTAATTTTATGTGGCAGAACAGGGTGAAAGAGACTTTGAGGAGGAAGTATCGTACACTTTATGAGTTCTGAGATGGAGGAGAGAGAAACATCGCATTCCTCTTCACCAATAAGTACTTGGGGATGACCAATAGGAAATTTACCATATTTACACACCCAAGGGTATGAAGAACAAACATCTACGTATTTAATTTGTTCACCCTCTTTGTCCTTGTAATGTTTGACAATATTTCCTGTACGACCACCATAGAAAGCATCTCGTGGGTCAAGTGAAAGATTTTTCAAGAGAGGGTGATTTTCGGTGAATTTTTGAATTTCGTCAAAAAGTTCCCGGCGAAAATCACATTCCCACTTCTCGATGACCTCATAACCCAAAGATTTGATCTTATCTATTTTTGCAAGGGTCATATCATAGCGATGAGCCATTGTTTCGGAAGGATTTTGGAGAGGAGTATCTCTCTGATAGTTGAAACACCTTGTACATCCGTGATAAAAACAACCCTGAAATTCGAAAACCTGATTGGTTTCAGAACACCAACCATCAACTTTGAAATTACCAACGAATGCCTCGGAATAACGACATGCTTGTTGAATTTTGATATTTCGCTGTTTTTCTTCCCAAAGCAGCCATTGGGTGGCTACCACAGACTGATTATTACGACGTCTATAACCACCCTTGGGAATAATACAAATGGTATTTGGCTTGAGAAAATTCCTGCGAAATACTTCATTGCATGTTGAGGCAATCGTTACGGCTTCCGTGAATAGACATACATTCGTTTCAGTCAACATGAGTTGACGGAATTTCGAACAGGCTTTGGTCAGGATATCAACATCCGAAATACAATAATCTATGATTTCTTGAGAAAAATCGAATACATAATTTTCAGCGACTCTTTCCGAATGCCACTTTATAAGGGAAGAACGTGCCTCTGAAACAAGATTATCTGGAGAATAAAATTCAAGAGAAGGAATAGGGCCCTTATAATTCTGATTTTCCACACAGTTAAAAAGATGCGGGAAGTATCCCTTTTTCAACTCTGAAAATCCAAAAGATTTGGGAAGTTTTGCCAAAGCCATTGGGAAATAATTGAGAGAATCCAAAAATTTTACATTTCCGACGGTCATTGATATGAGCTTACTCCCGCTTACTCCCGCGCATGATTAGATCAGGGGTTAGGTCAGTTTGTGTTAAAATATAATTCAGAATGAATTGATGGTCAAAGCCTCTTCCATTGTGGGCGATGACTATGATTGTTCTGAACTTTTTTCTCATGGTGAACACATGGTGAACGAATGGAGAGATGGGATCGTTGCACTTGAGAATTTGTAGACGTACACCACAGTTTTTGCAAATTTGTTGGTCGGTTTCGAGGCAAGCGTCACAGCATTGGTGAAAAACACACAAATTCGTCTCGTAAAGTACCGATCCATCGTCCTGCATACTCTCCTGACGAGTCTCCAGATCATAAAAGATGAACAAGAGACTATCAGTCTGAGGTTTTTTTGTAGCCGGTTGAATATAACAAAGGTGCCCGGCGGGACACTGTTTGTTGCAAATTTTGCAGAAGATCTCTCCGCAGACGTGAGAACGATTAGTTGGTACAATTTTGAAACATTTCTTGCATCTTCTTATTTTTTCACAAATTTCATCCCGAATATGATTTTCGAAACACACTTGACCTCGAAAAGATCTTTTGCATGACTTGCAGGGGATTTTCACTAGATTATTAGAACATGCCGGTGAAGCCTGACACGAAAAACAAGTACCGCCGCACCGATGGTTTTTCTTATGATCGAAGGGAACATGACATTCTTCACAGTAATAATGACAGCAGAACGCTGCAGTTAGGGAAGTGATAACATTATAATGACCCTCATGAAACAATAAGTTCAACGAGCCTCCAACACCGTCACCTTTGAAAAACAAATCACGACCCTTAGTCCCGTATTGATAAACAGTTATTTTATATGAAGAGAGATGGCGCTGAAATTGCTGTAACTCAGGTATTCCGCAGCCATCTACAAGTACTGATACTTTGGCATCGGTTATCAATTGCAGAGCCCGTTGGGTCTGCAATTTCCTGATGTTCTGTCGTACATCGTTACATTTGGAGTCTTTATTGGCGTATGCCTGAACTACAACAAGCGCTCGAGGAAGGCACAAATTATCATTATTTTTAATGGTTATTATACCTCGTCGTTTGTTACACTCTTCATCGAAGGTATTATGCAAGCGGCTTCGGCTTTACCCTTAGGTATCCTAACAGATGTAACACCGAGGCAGAAGGTCTCGGTGTTCAAGCCACAAGAGTTTGACTGGTAGATGGCTGATATTTTAGAAAAAACATCATCCACCAAAATGTCAGAAGCATTTTTGAAGGAGATCCACCCTGGACCTCTCGTGAAATCTTTGGAACAAAAGGTGAACCCTACCTTATCAGTTGGCTCCACACCCTCTGTACCTTTCAATACAATTTCTGTGATAGCGTCTCTCACCCACCCCACTGGTTCCTTACCTTGATGTATCGGCCTGATGTTGAACTCCAAAGTACGAGCCTGTACACCAAAACGACGATTTTTCCTGACGATGTCCTTCACAATCAGAAACTTCTCCATATTGACGAAATGAAAATAAATTCAAAAAATCAAAATTTTCGAAAATTTTCTAAATTCACACTGGGCACACAACAATAACAACGAATGCACAAGAGTACTGAAAGTTATTGAATGAATGAAGCAGCAAGCACATCGATGTCTATATTTATTCGCAAACGGCAAGTGCGATAACAAAAACACAATCCCATGTTTTTCTTCAACGCTGTACACCCTGTATACCTTCATGACAATATATGAGAATATTTGAGCAACTATCATTTGTCATTCATGTTTTTCTTTAACACTACAAACATTTCATACATTCCTTATTAGAAAAGTGGGGGCGGATCGCACGATAAAATATTAGAAATTGTAAAAAGATGAAAATTCGAATTTTCGTTTTATTTCACACGTCGAGTCGAGGATGAAATATGATAGGTGGGTGGAAATATCATATGAATATACTACGATGAAGCGTGAAATAACCACCCACCTATCATATTTCATCATCGTCTCGACGTGTGAAATAAAACAACCGTAATCTTTGTTTTTCCTCAGTCGATGTATTCTGCATTTCTTCTTCTTCCATTTGACGCGCTATACATGACAATGCTACTATTTTAACGAATATGTCGCTTAGTGTCCTTCTGACAGCAATCTTCGTTTTTTCTCTACGATAGAACCCCGTTGAACCGTCATGTTTCTTAAATGATGTATTTTGAGACACCCTGTACACTTTTAAGAATCACACGTTAGAACGATAGAGCCCCGTTAAACTGTCATGTTTTTCAATGACGCATTTTGGGACATCCTGTACACATTGACGTCATGTTTTTTTTTAACGATAAGAAACCCTGTATATCTCGATGGCAACCATATTTTTGCTTTGACGCTGGTAACCATGTTTTTTCTTCAATCCGATTTTTCATTCATTATTTTAATAATTCAATATAGCCGATGTATTTTGAGACACCCTGTATACATTAACGTCACTAACACAAAAACGAAAAAAAAAACTCATTTTGAAATGTCATTGCTGGATACCCTCAATGCCCCATTTTCAAACGTTTCCCATTGGGATCGCACGCTAAAACGTAAGGCCCTTCTGATATGTTTTTTCTTAAATGAGACACCCTGTACACATTGAAGAATCACACGCCAAAATGATAGGGCCTCGTTAAACTTTTTTTTTAATGACGTATTTTGAGACACCCTGCACATATTAACGTCATGTTTTTTCTTTAATACGATTCTTCATTCATTATTTTTATTATATCATTCTTTTCCACGCTGACGTATTTGAGACACCTCGTATATGTTTTTTCTCAAACCATGAGTCACCCTCTACACATTGAAGAATCACACGCCAAAACGATAGAACCCCGTTGAACTGTCATGTTTTTTTTAATGACACATTTTGAGACACCCTGTACACATTGACGTCATGTTTTTTCCTTTAATCCGATTTTACATTCATTATTATTATTATATCATTATTTTCCACGCTGATGTATTTGAAACACCATGTATATGTTTTTTCCCTAAACGATGAGACATCCTGTATGGCAGCCATGTATTTTTCTTCAATCTCATTTTTCGTTCATTATTAATATTATACCATTATTTTCCACGCTGACGTATTTGAGACACCTCGTACATGTTTTATCTCAAACGATGAGTCACCCTGTACACATTGAAGAATCACCCGCCAAAACGATAGAGCCCTGTTAAACTGTCATGTTTTTTAATGACGCATTTTGAGACACCCTGTACACATTAACGTCATGTTTTTTCCTTTAATCCAATTTTTCATTCATTATTATCATTATACTATTATTTTTCACGCTGACGTATTTGAGACACCCACCCCGTACATGTTTTTTTTCCTAAACGATGAGACACCCTGTATGACGGCCATGTTTTTTTTTCTATTACGTTGGCAAATATGTTTTTTCTTTAACGCCAGTGGCCATTTTTTTTCTTTAAACCGATTTTCGTTCATTATTAATATTATAGCGTTATTTTTGTAATTCCACCGCGCTCTTATCTATCAAATGAATCTTCTCCATGCTCATTCCATCCTTCTATGCGTCGGTCACGTCGCACACGTCTCTTTCCCACTCGCTACCACGAAAAGTGGAGGAGTGGGGGGGCTCTACAGAGGCGCGACTCCTGTAGTTCAACGAAATGTCTTGAATTTTTCACAAAAGATGATGTTTTAATGGTTTAATTATTGATAGTAAAAACCTGGACAAGTTCGGAGTGGCTGAATCTCTGGAACTAATGATTGGTCGGAGCGGAACATCCTTTTTTTGGATTATGGGTAGTCCATACAATTGAGGTGGCTTACTGTGGTGCGGTGTGATGTGATGATCGCTCTCTTTCCGAAAAATAGGCTTGGTGTTTTTTCAAAGTCTGGTACAACTTCCTTTCAATTGATTAAGTAGGGTCTCTAATGATTTTCGTGTATTTTCCTTTCTGAAACACCTCTTCGATCTTCTGTTCATAGAGATCAGAATCTGAGGTACCCAAAAACTTGGTTGAATTACTTACTGAGAAGGGATGCCCTATGATCATATTGATTCTTTCGATAGAATTGATGAAGCTTGCTTGCCCCCTATTGATGCTTTCTACAACAAATTAGAAGATAAGCCCTGCCCCCGCAGACTATATCAACGAGCCCAGGATGTCTGGAAGAGTTTCAATTGTCAGACTTTGGGTCGCAATGTGGATTTATATGATGAAAACAGATGACGTCCTCTTTGCTGACGTATTCAAACAATTTCGTGCAAGCTGTCTCAAACTCATAATCTGGTCCTGCTCATTACTATACGCTACCAGGCCTTACGTGGGATGCGATGCTCAAATATACCAAAGTCGAATTGGAACTACTGACCGATCCTAACATGTTTCTATTTGTGCAACGAGGGATTCGAGGTAGACTTAGCCAAGTTTGTTTCGGAGAGAAGAGCTCATGCTAACAATAGGTATTTGAACAATTATGACTCTTCAAATCCTGACATATACCTCATGTATTTCGACGTAAACAACCAGTATGGGTGGACGATGTCTCAGTATTTGCCAAATGTTGTGTGCCATACCAATATTGACGTCTCATCAATACCCGATGAGAGCGACGTGGGATATATGCTTGAAGTTGATCTTAAGTATCTTGAATATTTACATGATTCGCACAAAGACTTGCCTTACTGCCCTGAACATATAAATCCAAAAACGAAAAAAAAAACACTAAATCGATAAAAGAGCTCACAAAATTGATGGCTACTCTCCAACACAAAAAAAATATATGATTGATTCATTATCGCACCCTCAAACAAGCCATTGCTGATGGTCTTATCATCACGAAAATTTATCGAGTATTTAAATTCAACCAATTACCATGGTTGAAGTCCTATATTGATTTTGATACTGAGTTGTGGAAAAGGGCTATGAACGAGAAAAATCTCTTAAAACTAATGAATAATGCAGTATTCGGAAAAATGATGGAAGACATTAGAAAAAGAGTCAACATTGAACTCCTCACCAAATGGGCTGGTCGCTATGGAGCAGAGGCCTATATTTCCAAGTCTGAATTCAAAAATTGCATGATATTCAATGAGAATTTGGTGGCAGTAAAATTGCGGAAACTACAAGTTACAACTCCACAATACATAACTTCTCGACAACTTTGGTGCCATCTCTTTTCTCTTCTGATGATGCTAACTTGGTTAACTTGGTGTCCTTCCGACATGTTGGAACGCATGTTTTTTTCTCAAATGATGTATTTTGAAACGTCCTGTATACACATTGATATCATATTTTAAACCGACATGTTTTTTTTCTTGAATGATGTATTTTGACGTACCCTGTACACTTCGACGCTATGTTTTTTATTATCTTTGTTGTTATATATACATGTTGTTCTATTTTTTCTCAAATCTGATTCATAATTATTAATATATCACTTTCCCGCTTCCACTTTTGATCGAGTCGATCACGCTTAATTTCAAAACCGGCAACATTACATTACAGTATTTCCCAAATCTAAGTATATTTTCCTATCTTCAACATGATAATGACGGTTCCAATTCCCCTAACATTCTACGGTAATCGAAAAAATGCGGTCAAGTATATAGAGAGAGTCAATTTCGGTCCCGACAAAACATACGCTATAAATACCCAGCATTCGCAATTACTTTCAATGTCTTACGTTGGTGTAGAGGTTAAGACAACGTCTACCATGCGGACGATCCGGGTTTGAATCTCAGTAGATGAACAAGGCGGATTGTGGCATACTTGGGAGTGGGGGGAAACGTCATCGAAATCGACGCAGGATGGAACTCCGCTCCTCGGCTCCCTTGGTACTCCACCTAACCTATCAGCTCCCCTAGTACTCCGCCCTCGGCCCCCTTAGTATTCCACATCACCCCTCAGGCCCCCTTGTGACTCTTCCTCACCCCTCAGCCCCCTTGTCACGTTCCAGTCACGTGATTTTGATTAAAAAAAGTTTGTAGTTATGAGATTCGAACCCACGACGTCCGCGCGGTAGACATTGTCCTTAGCCTCTACACCATCGTAAGATATTGAAGTTAACTGCGAATGTTGGGTATTTATAGCGTT
>NW_019291286.1:0-40980 GCF_000500325.1 Leptinotarsa decemlineata
AATATAATAAAAAACTAAACAGGGGTCGCGGTCGTGGGATAAAAATGTCATACAAACGGCAATTAATTTGTGCAAGGCTGAAGATCAATGAAGAACACAGCTAAAAAGCAGCGCGGATCCAAAACTGGACCGATTCCGCGGTTTCCGTCCTGTTTTTACTGAAAATCAGGTAATAGATTTAATAACATCTCAAGGATATGGATTGTGTATTTTTAGCCTGATCCGAGACTAGTTCAAAAATTTTGCAGTCACCGCTAAAGGAAAAAAACAGGTGCGCCTCCTGACACTAAAGGAACCTGTACTCTCAATGCTTGGACTTTGGATTTTTCTTGATTGGATGCATTTTTTTGTGAAATATGTTCGACCTACCTTTGAGAAAAAATACTTCCTCTATTCGACAACCACGAGAGCCATAAGTATTTCCCAGCTTTGGATTACGCCAGCAAAAATAACATCGTAAATTTATCCTTGGCCTCACATACAACTCTAAAATGTAGCCCTTTGTGTGATACAATGCAGTCAGAATTTGAAGTAAATATTCAACAAAATGCGAGCAATTCACTGGATCTCACACCTGGATGCTCAACTTCTCACTACAGTCCCTTTATGTTGAGACCTATACCAAATCATGCCAAACAAATCACTACTCGTAAAAGGAGATTACAAAAATCGGAAATAGTAACTAGTACACCGATCAAGGAAGATCAAAAGCAGACATTTGAGAAAAATAAAGTGAGGAATGTTACTGAAAGACTAGATAAAAAATAAAAAAAAATCCTAAGAACACTATTAAAGCTATTACTAAGACTGACAAAACAAGTAAATAAAACGCTAAAAAAGCTAAACAGCCAAAGAAAATAAAAAAGTTTCAGGATACAATATGCTTTTTTGCGGCGAAATATTTATTTATTTATTTATACACTGTTCTACACGTTACACCCAACTACAGAACAGGGATATAAGTCAAATCACAATACAATACAATTACAATAAGTTATAAGGTAAAAAAAAAAAAATGAACTAGCTGAAGTAAAAAGACCTAATCTCAGAGATGGAACAATAAAAAATGTCGAGCTGACAACTTGCAGAATTACATTTGACACACATGTTATGCACAAGTGAACGTTTCAGAATATTTGTAAGGGGTGTTGGCAGATAAAAAGGATTAACCACTCTAGAGGTTGGTCTAGGTACATTGAAATTCAGTTTATGCAGAATATGTGGGTCAATAATTAAATTATTAATCATTTTAAAAAGAAAAATTGTGGAGTGACAATCAAGACGGCAACTCAGCTATTTATAGCTAACAATGCATCATGGGGAAATCCAATTGGTGGATAGATATTGTCTGACCTATAGGAGACAAGTTTTAGGAAACGACGTTGTACTGATTAAACTTTCTCTGTATACAACTGATGAGATGGATCCCAGATTATGAATGCATATTGTAATGAACCTGAAGCCGTCCCTGACCGATATTCCTGCCAGCGAACAAACACATGACATCACAGCAAAACGAATGCAGTCGGCAACCGCCGGTAAAACTAGTTGGATTTCGAACCGACTACAGATTTCTAGAATTCAAATAGTGGGAAGAAAATTAAGCGTTAGTTGCTAAGTGTTGTAAATAAATCATTTTGTGATTAGTGAAATATTATTGGAAATATATTTGTTTAAGACAGTCAATTCCTTAATTTGTTACAATATTCTAATTGCATAGTATGAGGTTTTCGATGTGGATAGATTCGCAAAATCTCTGGAGATTTGTGCAATAAATACATAATTATGTTTGCAGCAGACAGGATGGCTTAAATGTGTGGTACGAAGAAAAGTTTTGTGTCGAAGGTAACACTTAGATCGGTGAATGTGAGAGGTCCTTGAAGTGGAATATCGTTTATTAAATATTGATATGGAGATGAATGATTTTTTAGTGTGTACATCATTACATTATATTTACTCGCATTTAAAGAAAGATTATTGCGAAAACACCATTGCGAAAACACGTTTCAGAGAGAGTTGTAGACAGTCCTCGATGCCATTGATTTCAGAATATACTTTCAGGTCATTCAGGTCATTTCAGGTCATATCAAACAGTTGACGTCAATGACCTCAACTATGTCGTCTATGAAGGCGTTAAAGAGAAGTGGCCTTAGGTTGCTTCCATGTGGAACACCCAAGGTAGCTGCCTATTCCACGGACTTGAAGCAATTGAATATAAGATACTGACGCCTGTCAGTGACGTATGATATCAAAAGTTGGATCACGGTCAGAGAAAAGCCGTACATGTACAATTTCGATAGCAGTAATCCGTGATCAAGTATGTCAAACGCCTTAGAGAAGTCCGTATATATATGACACCAGTTTGGGATCTCCTATCAATGGTTTCACAGATATCTGTTTAAAATCTGTTTTTCCGTTAATCAGCTGTCACCCCCAAACGAACGACAACTCTCAGAAGTTGAGAAACTTGTACGAGCTAAGGAATAACGAGGTCTTACCTTTCAAAGTGTGATTCCTAACACGTTAAACATATATTGGGTAACATTGAAAAGGTTGGTGATTGTCGTGCCACTTTTCATAAAAGCATGTTGAAATGGTGAAATTTGATTGCTCGAATGAGGATATAACCTGCTATAGATGAGGATTTCAAACACTTTGGCGAAGTTGCATATTATTGATATAGGTCTATAATTACCGACATCAAACTTGTCCCCTTTTTTATAAATTGGTTGAACTTTAGATACTTTCCATAGATCTGGGATGGTACTAGTTTTGATGTAGATATTTATAAATATTGTCAAAGAACGAGCCAAAACATATGCACAATTGCACAATCTCTGACAATCAGTACAAGGATGCTGTCAAGACCTGTTGTCATTTTCGGTTTTATCTGTTTCAAAGCAGCCAACACTTCATTTTCTTCGAAGTAATGAATGTTCAAGACTTGTGAATATGGATGGTCATCGCTCAATTCGGTTGGAGAGCTGGTGATATATGATTTTGAGAAAAAAATCAACAAAGCTATTAAGAATATCTAAAGGAGTATCTAAAGATTTTCCTTCGTAGGACATTCTGTCCGAAATGCTGGTAAATCCTTTTTTGTTATTTATATATGCCCAGAATTTATATGGATTGTCTTTGATGTCATGTTCAGCGGATTTCACAAATTTTTTGAACGCGTTGTCCACGTCCGATTTAATCTTTGCCCTCAGGCGCACACATTGTTCCCGGGCAGCATCATCACCGCTACTTTGAATAGACGTACAATACTTAGCCTTTAGACGAATTTGCTGAATAATTTCACGGTCGAACCACGGCGGCGGATATTTACGCTTGAAGTTACCAGTTCGTAAGGGTTCACATTGATTCAGTATGTTAAAGATTTTTCCGTAAAAATAAGTACAAGCATCATTTGATCTATCGAAAACTTCAGGAGTGGTCTAGTCAATAATTGCGATTAGTTCGTACATACGCGGAAAGTTTGCTTTTCTAAAGTTGTACTTATTATTATAAGAGGTGGCGAAGTTTCTTTTCAAATTACGTATAATATTCGATTTGCAGTATATATTCAAGGCAGGGTGATGTTTGTCTTCAGTTACTAGTGGATCCGACACAATACTGCCTCAGAACAGTATAAGGTCGAGTATTCACCTATAATTTCTGTAAATGAAGTTATACTGTGATAAATTGCTAGATTCCAGAAAATTATTCAATAAATTATTTATCGTGTTTAGTTGGTCACTCTGTAAAAACGAAGCATACGAAGGGATATTGAAGTCACCCGTGATGAAAATACTGTTTTTATAGGCAACTTGGATGTTGGTAAGAGTTTCGAAAAGAATAATGTACACATTGTTTGACAAAGAGGGAGAGACATAAATATTGATCATAAATAACGAATTCGAATCAGAAATTATTTTCACCATAACAATGTCTACATAGACTAATACTTGAGGAATAAGTAGTGTT
Source organism: Leptinotarsa decemlineata (assembly GCF_000500325.1). Lineage (NCBI taxonomy): Eukaryota > Metazoa > Arthropoda > Insecta > Coleoptera > Chrysomelidae > Leptinotarsa > Leptinotarsa decemlineata. Next base: position 3,970 of record NW_019291286.1, read on the forward strand.
AAATCAACCTGTGAGGAGACGAACGAATCAGCAACTGAAATAAGAGCTTCTTCACCTTTTGAGCAATTGCATTCAGATAATTTTCTATCAGAGCGGTATACCTCATAGCAGTTAGGGAATAACTCTTCATTTCTGACCGAGTGGTCAGTGTAATCGCGGGAATCCAGTTATCGAAATTGAGTTGAAAAATTGAGATATTTTAGATCACAGACCACGGGTTTTTTGATAATAAAATGTTGTGTAGTTTTCATTTCATAGGATATAATCATGGGAGGACGCAGACTGATCTAAAGCCTCATGAGATGAGGGTGATTGCTACAGACAGCCAAGTATATTATTTTTGAATTTTTCTATTGCATTTTGATAAGCAGTACATTTTTCCTTTTCCTAAATCGCATGATCTGTTGAAAGATTTTTTCTCGCCAGTTAAACACAGTTGGTGCATTATCACCACATATATGGTGAAATAACCCAGATTTATCGTTGAGTCTGCCTTATACAACTCATGCTCTTATTTGAACCAATACTGAAACTTGAACCACACTTGTGATTGTGTCACAAAGATTTGGCAAATTGTTTATCTAATATGCGTTTTAGTGATTCATAAACAAAATTATTGTTTCACTTTGACGTTCATGAAATCACTCTCTTTCAAGTCGTTGACCTTTGTGTGAGTTTATTCTAATTATTGATAGTAATTTACGTGACTAGTCAGGAAAAGACTGTTTTTTTTTGGACGAATAGACAAAATTCTAGGACAGATGCCGAAAAAACTGTGTACGCAACACGCCCTAAACAGTTTTTTGAACTCGCAAACTTCTAGGACTAGTCTACGGCCCGTAGGCGTACATTATTTTCTGGTCAACCGTGTACAATTACAAATCGATGAGACACTTGTTTGAAATGTTTGGTATATTTAAATGCCTTTTGCTGAAGTATCAATAAGAATGTAAAGTTTGATTGTTTTAATGTGATAATTTTTGAATGACATTGGCAATTTTGATATTGTTTGTTAGTGAATTATGTTCATATCTTTCAGCGACATTGGTAGACTTACAGCCACTGTGTCTCATCAAATTTGAGATGTTTCATTATCAGCGAATCAAACATTTTCCTTTATTGAAATTTACGAATAATCTCTTATGTGGAGAATGTGATGGCCGAGAAGATGAGTTTCGCCTATACTTGCCCACTATTCTTTCCACTTACAACAAAATTTTCCTCAATAAGTGTTTTGGAATCTGGTATTTTCACAAGCAACATGTTTCCTTGTCGTTCATTAGATCAATTGACATTTTTGTTAGTTCTTCCTATCTACACGCACCGGCTAACCCAGAGGTTCTCAAACTTATTTTGTCTACCGCCCACTTCGAGAATTAATTATTTTCAACTCCCCACCCCAGATGTTTTTACTGTACTACATCTTACGAATCACAATCGCAGTCATTATTTTTATAATTAAATTATGTGTGTCATGTGACAAGACTTTCTGATGAGGGTAATGTAAAACACCATTTGTTATATTAGGAAAACTTTTATCGATGTTTTTAAAACAAACATTTCAATTTGAATTTTAAAACTTATCCAATGTGAAGGATACATTTGATGATGTTTAACAAGTTTGTTAATATCACGCTCGAATTTACTCAAAAATAGCCGTAAGTCACCGCGTTCGGTAATCTGCAACCGATTTTTTTTTTTAGTTAGCAACGTTGCCACATCACTAATTCCACTTTCACACAAATACGATGGGAATGCTATCAAAAATCGTTAAAAGATGGACCACAATCCAGGGTACAATTGCGGAATTGGCTTTTGTAGCCAATTTATTTTGAATTTTATTTTTATTTCCTCGTTCGTTATCAGTTCTACGAGTTCTTCTTCCAGCTGGGGTGATCCTGTTATGTTAACATTTGAAAAAGGATCCAACACCCAGTCCGGTATTTCCAATTTTAAAATATCCTGGAATCGTTCTGCGAAATCACTGTGGAGGTTTTCCAAATGTTGGCAGTAAACAAGTAAGTCGTCGTTGTTGAAGTTTACTGCTGACAAATTAGGGAAATTGCGAAACTCACGTCTGCCGATATTATTCTTGTATAAGAACAATTTGACTACAAAAGCAGCAATGACATTTTTTGTTAAAATTAAATTCAAGTCATCACCTGGAAGTTGGAGATTGACATCATGTCAAGTACGCAATATTATTCTTTGAAGTGATGAGGTTGTCGTGCAATTTTTTGTCTTTGTTATCCAAGAACTCTATTACAGAGTCAAATAGATTGTGAAATCGAGTCAGACAGTTACCTCATGATAACCAACGAACTTCTGTGTGAAATAGCAATAGTTGTGTGAAATCGCTGGTTTATAGAGCACAGTAGTTATTACTTCTTTTATTGCCGGTAAAATTAAATCCTCTCCAATAGTGTGAGGTTTAACTGTTTGAGCAATTAGCAAGGAGATGTTGCAGGAAGCTCGGAAACCGTCGTCGTCTTGCTCTGAAGCCGATGAAAAAAGTTTGATACAGTTGGCTGACCTGAGTGTTTCTTATCCAGTTCTTGAAAATAAGTCACATTTTTGTCTTCCATATCTAAATGCATTTTATTCAAATGTTTTTGTAGCCTTGAGGCTTTCATCGCTTCATTTGAAAATGTTTTTTGACAAAGAAGGCACACAGGCGAAGATGGATTTGTGAGATTTTCAATAAATCCATATTTTATATATTCCGCGCTATACTGCCGTTTCTTCTTTTTGAAGTTACCTCTCTGACAAACCATCACCAATTTAAATTGTTAATACAAATCAGAAAAGAGAATCACCCAATATAAGTTAGCCTTTTTGGTGACAACATTACTGATATATTACCATACGTCTCATTAGTGGATTAAACATCAGTTCAACAGACTTTGTATTTATATGGTTTCTGGGTTTTTAATTTTCCCATGCTAGCCCTCCTTATCTTGGAGATATTGTATAATATATTTTGAGTAATTGACCTCAATGATAATTGATACTTTTTCCTCACCAAAACAAAAAGCTCTCTTGTCATGGGTTTCGCTAAGCAAGTCAGCATCATCAGGAGATTAGTGAGACTTGACCATTTCACGCCAGAAGTTTCAAATTTTATGATAAAAACGCTTCAGTTTGTACATTTGCAATGGAATCGAAAAATAGATTGTACACAGGAAAGCTAAACAGGATTCCTTTATATGATCCAACTTTTTGAGATATTGCCAAGAAATAATAATGAAAACTAGAGAGAAGTGACGATATCATTCAGAATATGATTCCAAGTATAGGGAATTTTGTGAGAAAAACAATTTGTTTATTCGTTGAAAACACTGAAATGGGTAAATAAAGGTTTGCAGAATGGGATAGTGTTATTGTATGACATTAGGTAAGTTCCCAAAATAGTTGAATCTTTGACTTTGAAATGGTCATACTACCGAAAGCAGAGATTTGTGGTTAGTGGACAAACATTATAAGTCCAAATGAACAAAAATTTACCCTAGATAGACTCGCTTATCATGTCTGTATTTGCGACTGCTCATATCTCCGTGATCTCTTATAATTTTTCTTATGTGTTCTGGGGGCATGTCTTCTTTCTGTGCTTCGACAAATCCCAACTTTCTTTTGTCCGCAAAAATTAGCTTCTTTAGAAATTGCTGCAAATACCTAATTGTCGCACTACATATGCGAAAGAACTCGGTTTAAAAATAAAGATTATGACTACCCCCGCCTTTATTTCTTACACCTTTCACTCTCTTACCAAGCCCATCCGCGGACAACAACAGTGCTATTAGTGTTTCTTGCAGAAGAACTGCTTCGATTCATCGACTACACGTCAGCGAAAGAGATTTCGTGAGGTAGTGCCGCGATAATTAATATTCATTCCGCATATTATTTACTTCGCCCCGTGTGTAATATTTCGTTATTCATTCTACAAGAAGGGTTTTTTCGGTGTTTCGCAGAACACGAGTCAGAACAGTTCGTTGATGCTTGATATGTGAGCATTTTGTATTCTTATTGTAGTGACATTAATGATTGGATAGGATAGACGATCATGATGAATTCGGTGAGTACAATATTTCAAAAAAAAGGAAGTGAACTAGGGTTATACCCACGAGATGATTTGAAAAAAAATACCTTAGGCAATGTGGTTTTTGCTTCAGTCTTTTGGGGAAGAGCATTGGTATTATGAATCAGCGCAAAAGGTACACACAATGATTTTTTTTCTGAATATTGCGGATATACACCTACGACGGACTTCCAATTCATGTCCAAAGAATATCTTATGTGCGAACGAAGAACTTTCTGTGTATATCAATCTGTGATTCCATCAGAAATCCTTGAATGATATTCATCAGGTAATTTTCATGCATATTCATGACATGTCCTTAATGGATATCGCAAAGATGCATAGATATTTTTCAAAAAAAGCTCATGGGAAGTGGTTTCTTCATTTATCATGAAGTTCTCTCATCTTTAGAAGATGTTTGGATATACATTAATGGATTATGAAAAGCTTTTTACAGAAAACATTATCACTTATATTTTACCTTATACATATTTAAGTGTTATTGAAAAAATATGAGACATTAAAAAATTCCATTATTTTCCAATACAGGAGTATGCCAATAAATTATAAAAATTCTAACAAAAAAAGGAAAGTGAAATAAAAATGAGGAGTGGTGCCTGTGCGAAAGTAGTGATTCACATTGGATTTGAATCGCTGGAGATTAAATCCATTAGAAAAGACTTCTCAGGAAGTTTATTGCATATAAACGCAGTTCTCCAAATGAAAGAGATCTTAAAGAGTGAAGTTCGAGGTGTATTGAGTTGAACCTCAAAACAATGAGCAGCCACAATACGTCGCGTATTTCTGATATGTAACGCTCTTGGTGGAATCAAATGTGCCAAGTCACTTGAACACTTTCCGTGAAAGTATCTGTGGAAGAGAGAAAAATCTCCAACCTTCCTTCGATGTTCCAGACTATCAAGTGTTCGTGTCTCCAATCAGGCGGATGGCTCTTTTCTGGATGACATCCAGCAGCTTTAGGATATGTTTGGGGGCAGAGAGCTTCATACATGAGAACAATACTCCAAAAGGGTCTGATCTCAGCTTCATAAAGCATCAAAAGTTGCTGAGGTGTGTACAGTTTTCTGGTTCGGACAGTGTTCCAAGCTTTTTAGAAACACCCTTTCCAATTCCCCCAACAAACTTATCAAATCACAAAGCGGAATTATTTATCCTGACATTATTATATCCGGTTCAGAGACATTTATCTTTTTCATGTATTGGAGCTTACTTTCATGTATTCAGCTTATTTGGTAGAATATTTAAATGCCATATTGTCGACTTTTTTATTTCCAGACTAGAAATAATGTAAAGCTTGAAAAATATACTAAAAATAAAAAACAAACTTCAGATGAACTATTGGAATAGAATGAATAATTTTTCCTAGTCTAGTGAGGAATATCTTTTGCACGTCCNCACACGATTTTTCTGATGATGATTTATTCATATATACAAATGTCTATTTCAAGGATTAATCGCAACACTTCGGAATTCCAAGTATTTGGGATTTTGGCTTTGTGGTATGTGTAAAATCCCGTTGTGTATATATCTATCTACTCATCTTCATTAGTTCAAATGTCATACTATGTCACCGTTTTCATTCACCTTCATTGATGATGTCATTTGTGTTGTCGCAAAGGACAAACCATAAAAAATACTTGAAAAAGTAAACAGTTATAACCCCAAATTACAATTTACTACAGAACTTCAAGATAACAATACTATCCCTTTTTTAACTTACATACATACTTTACATACAAAAATAATTCGCAGAGATTCATTAATAACAGATTGGTATATTGAACCAATAAATTCGGGGAGATATATTGCTTATAATTCGTTTAAGAAGACAGAATGAAATATTCTTCAAATATAATAAAAGTTTTTCGCAATGAAAATAATATCAGTATTTCTAAAAAGAATATTTAAGTTAATGGAGAAATTGAATCACGGTTAACAGATTCTACAGCTGTTTCAAAAAAATCAAACGTTGTTTACAATATACCATGCAATAATTGTGATTTAAATTATATTGCAACAACTTCCAGAACACTTTCAAGCAAAATAACTTCACACAAAAGTAATATAAAATTAAACAAAAATTAATGTGCACCAACTCAACATTCTATGGAAACATGACACAAAATTCAGAAAAAAATATGTCCAAAAGACTTTTTCAAGAGTGATCTTCATTAACAAAAATCCTAATAACGAGTGATTCGAGTAATAATAACGTAATAATGAACGAAAAAGCAGACATTGATAATCTAGGTATAATTTACAATTATTTACTAGATATAGATACATCTCAATAATATTCTCAATTTGAAATAGTTACACGTTGTATAGAATCATTAAATGAGCATATATCAAATATAAATCTTTTCAATGATAATGTCACTATTTTCATTACAGTAAGCTTTGAACATTACATAACTAATATCATATATCTGAAAATTATAACATTATTACTGTCAATTCTCTAATTTTGTAATACATTTTTTCATTTAATAATTCATTTTCAATTGTGAAACTCAGATTACTTGTGAGTATTGTCCATTTTTTTAAGTTCATTTCTATTGAATTTCATTTTAGAGTCCTAACGAAGTCTCTATTCAAAGACGAAAGCTTGGCGATTTTGAGTATTTATTTTGTAACGTTTTCAAAGGTTTCAGAGTGTGATGCCGGACCTGTCGGAAATTAATTATTCTTTCTAAATGAAAAGTCTTTTGAACAAAATCACGAATTCAATAATACCAGAATTATTACTCGAATCACTTGTATATAAAGGGTTTGTCTTTTATAAATATATTCAACAGCATTCTTCAGTTTCGTCATTATTCCAAAGTTGAATGAATATGATTGAGTATATGAAGGTTTTCGGTGTTCGTGTTTTACAATGATTTTTGATGCATCTGCTCCTTGAAATAACCAGTTCTCAAAGATCAAGGTCCCAACGTAAATTATACGAGTAATGTATTGGGAAATTTTTAGTTGTTTTTTTTAGTGAAGGGATTTCCGTATTTTAAATACACGCCTTGTCATTGGCTTGTTATAGAAGATTAACAGAATGATTCAGGCAGTTATAATGATCTTGAAGTATTATCAAAATAATAGAAGACCTTTTGGCTTTCTACTACTCCACCTTGATACAAAAAAAGATGAGGAAATCTTCCAAAGAAAGGAAGGAAGTAATCAATTTGAAAATAAGTAACTCTTACACATGGATGTGTAGATCATGCAAAGAAGTAACTTTCAGACACAAACTGAAAGTCCTCCTGAAACAGCTACTTTCATATAAACATTGATCTACACGAAAGAAAAAAATTATTTCAAAACGAATACTTCTATATGAACACTGAATTATACAGAAGATACTTTTCTCTACTCAGTTTGAATTTCAAACATTTGTTGTGGAATAAAATCAGATATCACTGACATGGAACACTGTCATCCTCACTGGTATACATCGATGTTTCGCCGTAAGACACTTGCCCTAAGGCTCTTTAGTACCAAATTGGATAACAAACGTTTCGAGCGTCTTAAGGTGATGATTGGGATGGCATTTCACCTTATAATAATTCATTTTCCCAACTAATCATCTTTTCATTTCATTATTTATTGTTCATTATTCTCTTCATAGATTTGTTTTGTTATTTCTTCATTTAATTCCAAGTTTTCAACTCTAGTTTAGTATTTTCAAGCGAGGAAAATTTAAATTTCTAAAATTCAATAAAAACAGTGATTATAATTATGAAAACGATAACTATTAGTTCCTGCTTTGATCTACTGGAAAAGGGGATAGAAACTATTTATGTAACCGTTTCATTGGAACTGAAGGCAGTTGCAAATATTTTCAATTCTCATTTTGAGCAGATCAGTCACATTTTAGAATATTAGTTGATAAATAATTATTTCTAATATAGACATTTAACAGCAAAAACATTTTACTTCAATAGTAGTAAGGTAGTAGGAAGTTTAAAAAATCTGTTTAAAATCTGCTTTTCCGTTAACCAGCTGTCGCACCCCTACGAACGACAACCCTCAGAAGTCGAAACTTGTGTGAGCTAAGGATTAACGAGGTCTTACCTTTTAACGTGTGATTCTTAACACGGGTTGGACGATAGCAAGTGAAGATCGATCGTTCAGACTAGGGCCTGAACCACCGACCAACACGGCAGTCAATTCGAGTGAGTGAACAAAGCACCCACGACGAACCGCTTGGCTACCGACCGACATATAGAAAGTGAATAACTTAAGGAAAAACAATTGAAAAATATCAATAACAACTATATAGAAAAATATGTAGGTTATCTTGAGTTTGAATGACTATATACTTAATTTTTCATAACGTTTTGAATATTTGACACTCTTGGAAGCATCTCTGTTTCTCTACAATAATAATTCGATATACTTTCTCACATTTTCATAACATAAGTTATTCATACTACTGTAAAACTGAATGTATGTATTCAGTTTGATCCCAATCATAGGAATTGAATTCATAAAAATTTATTATATTGTGAAAAAGTGATTTTTATATAATTCAATATGCGTGGGGGATTCTGGTTGTTTGAGATAGACTTGAAATATTTATCTTGTTCGATTGATGACCTATTCATTTTGCGAAAATTCATTCAAATCATTTGAAAATTGTCTAATAAACCAAAACTGGTCGTAACAAAAAATAAACTCAGTAGAAATTAGACAAAAGTTATTTTCTTTATTCTGTATAGGAAATATTTATGATGCATCATATTTTATTGAAGAGTTTTCATTGATACGTACGAAATCATACATGGAACATAAATTATTTTAGAAAGAAATCACAAAATTTCGAATTTAAACATGGATTTTAACAGAATCCTTTGATGGGATTCACCAAAATTTAACACTACTCCGGGTTCATACTCGGAGTCTGAATTGAACAAATATTTCGGAAATGAAATCGAAATTTAACGAAATTGTTATTGAAAAATTGAATTGATAAAATTATAATTTTTTTTTTCAATTCCGAGTTTGAACTCGTAACTTTATTCACGTACCTAATATTGAGAAAATAAAAATTTCAATGAGTTTTTATACAATAATCACTTCACAAATAACTTTTATAAATTTTTGAGATGTTCAACTAGACAGATAAGTATTTAATTTTCCAATTGAAAAAATATATTGTATATGAATGGTTTCTCAATATGCTGAGTACTGATTCGGTAATATTGCATACTTACAATTCATGTGCTCTTTAACAATATATATCCGTATGATATTTTAACTTCCTTGGTTCAAAACACTGTTTCCGGTGTTGTTTGTTTTATAATTCGTCGCCGTTATGAGTGAATACTTGTGATAGTCGTGTTAGTGAATACATTCTCGATAGAGAATATCGAGAATATCTACCTATATGAGGACTAAATTCAATATTTCTCCAAGAAAATTCCATAATGTATATTTGCTAATTTTCGAACTGTAAATTTTATGGAAATAACGGGACTTAAATAAATCCACAACAAGTCATGGATAATCTTTCAACAATTTTCAAGTGAAGCAACTTGGCATGGAATCTCTTAACTTCTTTATTATTATTTTTTTCAATTGTTCTATTTTTACTTGTATTTTATTTCACCATTATTTCATAACTCCTTCTATTTGTGAGGCAGAAAGTTGAGAGTTGTCAGTGATACATAAAGCCTACTGAAGGATGGTTATCTACTCGTTCCTTTTTTTATTTTATATTCACGAAAAACGGTTATAATGAGTGATTTTTTGCTGGTATCTTTTTGGCAACACTGTTTTTGACAGATCACGCGTGAATCATGTCTTGTGTCATTGTCAAACTTATTCAGTTTGATCTATAATTTAACCATGAATGGACTCACGAATGAACAACGCTTACAAATTATTAAATTTTATTATCAAAATTCATTCTCGGTGAAGAAAGTGCATCGTGCACTTCTTCCAGTTTATGGGCAGTTTCGTCGGCCTACTGAGGGAGCTATTCGAAAGCTTGTGACTAAATTTTGAACCCAGTTTACATTATTGGACATTAAACCACCAACACACATACGTAGAGTGAGGACCGGCTGTATCCGCCAGTGTTTGTGATGACTGTGAAATATCGATTCGCCGCCGTTCGCAGCAATTGGTCCTCTGTTACTTCACTACGTAGAAATTTTTGCGAAAGAATTTGGGTGTGAAACCTTATAAGATACAACTGGTGCAAGAATTCAAGCCACACGACCTCCCACAACGTCTAACATTTGGTGAATGGGCGCTGGCAAAGTTGGAGGAAGATCCACATTTTTATCGAAAAATTGTGTTCAGCCACAAGGCTCATTTCTGGTTGAATGGATACGTTAACAAGCAAAATTGCCGCACCTGGAGTGAAGACCAGTCACTAGCATTGCAAGAGCTACCGATGTATCCTGAAAAAGTCACTGTTTGGTATGGATTATGGGTTGGTGGCATCATCGGGCCGTAGGTACTTCTTCAAAGACGACAATGGCCGGAACGTTACTGTGAATGGCGAGCGCTACCGTGTGATGATTGACGACTTTTTGTTGCCTAAAATGGAAGAATTGGACATGCCCGACATGTGCTTTCAACAAGACGGTGCCACATGCCACACGGCATGCGAAACAATAGCCCAATTAAGAGCCGCCTTCAGTGAACAGTTTAGCTCACGTTTGGGGCCCGTCAATTGGCAGTCTAGATCGTGTGATTTAACACCTTTGGATTATTTCGTGTGGGGTCATGTTAAGGTTCATGTCTACAGGGACAAACCAGCAATGACTGACGCTCTGGCGGAAGGTCATCTTCGTTTCATTCAGGCTTGGAGTCCAGCTCCCCTACCCTTTTGGCTGATTTTTGATCTCGAGAAGGACCAATGGGTTCATAACTGAGGGGGATGGTGGTATGAAGCCCTTAGACATCAGTGCCGTCCTTCACGGGATACCCCTACCTGGCTGGGGTGGGATGGATGAAAAAGTTATTCAGAAGTCCAGCTTCTTTGAACGAATGCCATTAGCATTCCAAAAAACTATCTTCAGAGATCTAGGCAACGTTGGTTGTCTAGACATTGGCAGTTCCGGTCATCACGCTAGTATTCACCGTGAACATTGTCTGTAACACGGGGAATTTAACAAATAACTTTTTCATCTGGTCCAGAGCGACACAGATGTCTGAAACCCCCTGAGGCTGAGGTGAGTGTTCAGGTCGAGGGGAGGTGGGCTTTGCAGAAGTACTTGCAGAAGTACTTGCGCCCTTGGATGCAGCTTTTGCAAAGCTGATCCCCTGGTTTTTTAGGTGTAGCCTGTCCCTTTCTTTGTACCTTAGGGTACGCGGGGCAGCCGCGATAGTTGGCTGTATGTGTCCCCTTGCAGTTATTGCACTTCAGGGGGTCAGTCTTAGCCTTTTTGCAGGCACTGGTTAAGTGCCTGCCAGCGCGTTTGACGCAGATGGGCACTGCCAAGCAATTGCGTTAGCAGTGACCAAAGCGCTGACATCGGTGGAATCGCTCTGGAAGCCAATATTGAAACATTTATACGTGAAATACCGGTCGATATGTTAGAGAGAGGATGCCAAAATTGGACCTTGCGCATGGGCCATCTAAAGCGGAGCTGCATGAAATCATCTTCGAACATTAAATTATATTGACCGTTCTATCGATTCCAATAAAGATTTCTTCAATTTTTTCAAATCTTTTGTGTTGTTTTGAAAATCAAATCCTTTACCCCTTAAAAAATCACCCATTAGGAAGTGGAACTACGAGTAGGAGATCAGTTTTCTCACTTCTTCAAGATTACAGCTAAGACCAAATGAACAGCTTACTCATGTGCATATTCTGAACGTTTAATAATCATTAATCGTAATAAATAATAAACAATAAATAAATAAGTTGATTGATTGAATACAAAATAATCTAGAAACAGACGAGTCGTCATTAACAATTTAGTTCAATATGTATATTTTGTCACAAGACTATTCAATTTGCTTTATCTAATTCATTTGAACTATGTGGTTGAACTTGTAGATAAACTGTGTCTCCTACAATATAATGTTTGTTTTGAATAAAAATAAACCAATGAAAATCTAAAAGCAAATATATGAAGACATATAGGTACATGAAGTTGCAGAGGTAAATTGATTTTTGAAAAATCACTTGTGAATAAAAATAAACCAATGAAAATCTAAAAGCAAATATATGAAGACATATAGGTACATGAAGTTGCAGAGGTAAATTGAATTTTGAAAAATCACTTGTGATTTCCACTCATTTCTCTTCTAATCCACTACATACATATAAAAATTTCATAACTTTGTTCGGAAAAAAGCGATCCTAATATTTACGATTTCAACATAGAAAACACATATCCACTCTGGAGAGCATAAGATTTTAACAGCTTCAAAGTAATTTATAACATTATTTGTAGTATTGGTCATAAACTCGATGAATTCTTAATATTTTAAAAAGTATTGGGTCTGAAGGCAAATTACATGAAGAGACAGTTCTGTTAGCCAGTTGAATGACTCAGTGTGCCAAAAATCATAAAAATTGATAATGATCCTCCAGATATTGTAGAAAGTTTCAACCATTCCTTAATGAATGTGTGAAGCAAATTAGCCAATAAAATTAACATCTAAATACACTGAAAAATATTTCTTCAACATTCTACAGAAGAAAAGGAAATGAAAGATATTATAAGTATTCCAATTAAAATACATAAACGTTTCGAAACAGTTTCGAACAATTACAAGTTTTGTTAGTGGTTTTATTATGTATTCAGCAATGAGTTTTAACATTTTAGTTTGAAATTTCTCAAACTCATTGATGAATGAATACATAATAACTAAATAATTTCCAGGAGCATTGAAGCTTTAGATAGGTATAGCTACTTATAAATGTGCGAAAAAGACTGAGATGACAAATTACAGATCAATCTCTCTGATATTATATTTCAGTAAAACATTACAGAATATTTTCAAAAACAGACTGAATGAATACGAAGTGATATCCGGGACTCAAAATGGTTTAAGAAAGAAAAGGTCAACATGAGATGCCATTCAATAATTAACTGATAAAATCAACAATGCATTCATTAGATAATGAAAATTCAGCAATTACCGTATTCATTCAGGCTTTCGACCGTGTTGACCGTCCACACTATACCTACTTTTAGGACTACTGACGAGCAGAAAACAAAAAGTGATATTGGAAAATAGCGTGGAAAAATCACGACATATGGTGTACCTCAAGGGACAGTGCTAGGGGCTATTATTTTTTATAATTTGTATAAACAGTCTGGTAACAAATGGAAATAAGTGGGGAAATAATCAGCTTCGCGAATGACCCGGAAAAATTTCATACAGAGAAAAATTGGTTTGACTGAAATGATTGAGAATGAAAATTTAGGAATGAACTGGACAACTCAAAAATGATCTGACAACTAATTTCTCAAAAACAAAATATATACCGTTCATCAGTCATGAAACAAATCTTCCTAATCATGACATGAATTTTATGAATTTGTTCTCAATCCTTTCCTAGATGATGTATATTTGGGTACTATGATAGAAATAGATCCATAATTCAGATGACATAATCACAACTATATGTGTGAAAAATTGCGATGTATATTCTATAGGTTCAAGCAATATCTAGATTTCAAGCATAAAAAATCATCTATCAAAGTTAGTGAATAATAATAATAATAATAATAATAATATCCATCGACATAACGCGGCCCTAAGAGTGCTATATTACCATCTACGACACTCTTACGGTATTGATGAGACAACGGTGTTGCCCTACACTCCGGGGGATATTGAATCCGTTGTGAAGAACGAGAAGTGCGAATTTATTGGAACTATTCGTTCCCCACCCTCAAGCTCATACAAGCTAATAAGCCTGATGTAGTCCTTCTCGACCACCAGAGCAAAACGATATTATTTAAGATTGAACATGCTTCTGAGGATACTTTTCTTCAAAATTAGTACTCTTTCAATATTGTGGATATTTTGTACAGTTGTATACTGAAAGCTGTTTAACCACGTCATACACGTCAAGTTGTTTTAGAGAGGTTTGATGTCAGGCCACTTGTAATGCACCAACTTTTCAATTGACTAATGCAATGTGTGGAATTTTTCGAAAGCTGTTCATCACTCATTGCCTCTACAATAGAGGACGTATTTTCAGCAAAAAGGGTTAGAAAGTAATTGTGAAGGTTTATATCTAAATCATTTATGAAAATAAGAAAAAGTGCTGGGGCACCAACCATCCCTTGAGGTACTCCACAAGTAACGTCTAGGTAATCTGATGGATAAACAGTTCCATTTTTTACTATTCGCATTTGTTGGGTTCTATCCATCGAATATGTTTCTATCCATGACAAGGAAGGTTCTCGAATATCGTATGACTCTAGCTTTTGTAAAAGCAGTGGGTGATGAACCGTATCAAAGAAACGTGCAAAGCCAAAAAAAATGGTAGAAGAAGTTTTCTTTTTACTATCAAAGTGCTCCAGTAATACTCTATAAAATGATAAGATAGCATCTTGGGTAGAACAGCCTTTTGTAAATCCTGCAGTGAATGTGTTCAATTTTGATAGAAATGATATGTTTTTTTTTGAAAATCCTTTTCAATAATCTTCGAAAGAACCAAAATTTTTAGGACTTGTATAGTCACCCCTCTTGTGTACAGAAACAGTTATAACTTTTTCCAATTCTTTAGGAAAACTGCCAGTTATGAAAGAGACATTCACCAGATAGACAAGAACATCTGATATAGTTGCAGAGATTTATTTCAGAAGGTCATATGGAACCTCATCGAACCCACTTGATTTTTTACAGCAATTAGTAACAACAAAGCACCAGAAAAAAATCAGCTGGTCATGCTAGACCACAGTTATTCAACCAGAAAAAAAAGTTCATTTCACCTTTCATGAATAAATCAGTAGGTCAATGAGATTATCTCTTTCTAGGTCCAAAACCAAAAACTTTTGATACATCAAAAGTTTTTCCAGATGTCTTTAGAACAGTATTGAAGACGTATGTCTTGTATGGTGTTGCGGTTTTGTAAAATTTTACCAAAAATCTCACAATGAAATGTTGCTCAAATTTCATTCCTGTATTCTAAGTTTTCTATTTTCTCATATATTAGCTTTCAACAATACTTCATCCCTGAATACTTCAAAAATGCATTGGATAAGTTAAAAAAAATTAAACTTAATTAAACTTCTGTTGGGATATCTTCCAGTTAAGTAATTCTGCCACATTCCTTCAAATTAAATTTTTCCTTGACTTGGCTGTGAACTGTTTAGTTTTCTGAAAATGTTTCATAGTATAATAGATTCGATCTCTAATTCTTTTCATATAGTTACAAGCTTCCAGTTTACTTCAGTGCACTGTTGTTGTTCACGTCACGTGACCCTCAGAATGGCAAAACTAACGTTGTATGCTTCGCTCACTATGCAATGCGATATTCACTTTCGAGACTAGTTGAAAGGAACTCCGTTCTCCTACAAATAAGATTCAAATCTCTCCTTTCAATTGCCTTCTCGAATAATCTTCATGGTAAAATAATCAAGGAGATAATCTCACACCCAAGCCGCGTTGTTTTGCCTTGAATGATCCCATAGATTAGATTCCAAGTACGATTTTCTATAGGACGACAAAGAGTGGGTACATCATTAACGGGTAAAAGTGAGTGGGTGTGATTAACAGTTGAGAACAATTCAAGAGTGAGTTCATGATGAATATCGAATAATACTTATACTTATATTCTCATTAGGTGAGAGTGAAAGTTGAGCGCGTAGAATGTGCCGGTATGATATTCGACGATGAATATTTATTTGATTATCTAATCTGAGTTGCTGGAATACACAAATGATACAAACTCCAAGAACTATTGCTTCAAGTATAGAGTTAACCTATAAAAAACGTAGTGAATCAAGGATGGTTGATCGGACGATGATTGCTTGTCTGTCGGTGTTGTTCCTACTAGAAAAAATTTGCATTTCATTAGTTCGAGTATGTCCGAACTAATGATATGCACCATGAAACATTGTCAGCCACCTTCAAACAAAAAAAAAATTTGGTAACACATTTCTGTGAGAAAAAGTAACATTTGATAGAGAAGTGTAATGAACATTACATTGTCGAAAATAATGATAGATAAAGAGCCGCTTTCTTTTGGAGACGGATCACTGGAGCATAACACGTTTTGTTCAATATCCGTGATCTACAGAAACAGAAAATTTACATTGACTTTTTGATTTCTCGAGGGATCAAAAAGCAAATATATTACATATCGGATGGATAAATAAATAAATAAGCATCGCAGAACCGTCACATGATGAAATTCTCTGGAACCATGAACTTTTTTTACAGACGACAATCTTGAAGGTGATAATATTCATATTAAAAAAAAATTGTCGTAGTATTAGTGAATATGAATATGATAAAATGAAACTAGTTTGATTAAAATGTTAGCCCAACAACCTGCCGAGATGACATCTTTATAATTTCTCAGTGGAAATTAAAATATATTTCCGATAAGTTTCAAGTAATTTATCTACCTATGCGGTTTTTCAGTAGTA
Source organism: Leptinotarsa decemlineata (assembly GCF_000500325.1). NCBI lineage: Eukaryota > Metazoa > Arthropoda > Insecta > Coleoptera > Chrysomelidae > Leptinotarsa > Leptinotarsa decemlineata. The sequence continues at coordinate 20,638 of NW_019291286.1, forward strand.
CCACAATAGTAGTGATTTTAAAACAACAAAACCACATTTCTGGTTACTTTTGGAACATATCTTAAAAAGGCCAAATCAGAATAGTCCACATTGTGAGTTTGGGAAAATGTGTGGTTTCACTCTCATATTTTATCGGGAATATTTTTCCCAATAGAGACATTCTTTCTACACAACTCAAACTTAAGCTTTGCGAAACTTTAATTTTCTCTAAATTATCTTATTGCGATTGCATATATAAACCTGCACTTACTCAATACGACTCTCTTCGCCTCCAAAGAATTCAAAACTCTTGTTTGAGATTTTCCTTCGGTATACGTAAATTTGATCACATCAGTAGTAGGTTTGATGACTCCTGATGGTTAAGACTTGAAAAACTACGCACTCTACACATCCTCACAAATACACATAGATTACTATTAACAAATAAACCTGATTATTTATATAATAGACTTGTTAGTTTTTATATGAAAAAGTCGTTAAATCAAAGCCAGAATGATATTTTATTCAATGCTAGTAAACCAGGTAACCCAACAATTTCTTTTTGAATTTCAATTAATTTATCTATCTACCAAACAACTCTGTTATTTTGAGAGAACATTTCTTTTGAAGGCAATTAATCCAGTGAAAATATATATACTTGTCAAACAAAGCTCAACTCTCTAACACTTAATCGTTTCAAATATATCATACCGAGAGCTTTATATCTTTAAGATATGTTCATATAGGTTTCATTATTTAGAAAAGTATGTTTTTAAAAAGTGTCTAGAAATGTATCACAAAAAATATAATGTTTCAGCTTGATAATGAAGTTATCTTTTCCTATATATTTCTGAAAAAAATGGAAAACGTGATTCTGACCAAAAAACTACGATTGACATTGTTGATACATCAAAATAAATTTCGCCTGGCAATCTCTGGGTTTTCAACTTCAGATAAGAAGAAAATTAAAGATGTTATTCAGTAGCCCAAAACTGAATATTAAAGTCAAAATTTCAATATATTTATTTGATTAGCTACAGTTCGGTATATATATGCTAAGAAATAAAAGTATTATTATCCCTCAGTAAGCCCACAGTTCAACGTCAATTCAACGAGTGAGAAATATGGCCATCATCACTCTTGTAAATAAAGTTTATAAATCATTCGAGCGAGTAGAATTTTGACTTATGACATGAATATGTTAGCAGATAGAATAACATTTACTTGTGGAGGATATCTCGAATCAAAGTAATACCATTGAATTTAATAACAAAAAGTAACCCAAAAAAGCATTAAAATTTACCTTCTATTTTTTGTTTTGAGTATTTTATTTGAATTTAAATTAGTTTGCGAATTGAGTGGAACAAAAAAAAATGTCGGAGATGTGACTTGACTGAAGATTGAACGCAGGATCTTTAGTACACTAGCCTAACATCGTAACCACTTTCAACTCCCAGAAAATGATTGAAAATTAGTATGACATAAAGCTGAAGTTTCTTATCACATTCAGTTTGCTTTTAAGAGACGAATTTTTGAAAAAAAATAAATTTTTCGCCTCATTACTCGTTTTCACTTTTCGAGTCCAAGTTTTCATTCTTGTTTTCCGTTAGAAACTATATGTTTTATAACGAACGGATAGTTCAATGATTTAGTTTGACATTTGAGAACATATTTTGAAGTAGGGCATTTTCAAACCTTATTTGAGATTGAAAACTCATCTGTGATTGGTCACGGGGTAGTAAGTTATGAATCTTCTCAATTAGAATTGTTCGAAGGGGTGAGTTATGGATCATTTTGGCTATTTACTCAACAACTGTAAATAGATTGATGATTTTTCCAATAGTCATAGAAAAACACATTTTCTTTTGTATTTCAGTGTAATTTTTATAGTCATATTATTCAATGTTGATAGAAATTATCTTGGTTTGCGAATTATCATCTTTTGTTACCGCAGTATTAGTTACCCTATGTCATTTAGAATGAACCAAATAAATTGACCAATTTTGCAAGAAGTTTTTTCTAGACTTTTCTGGAAAATCAGCTCGTCCTTTGTCAACAATAAATGCTAATTAATAATAAGCGTCACTAAAGTATTTCAATATCCTTTGAATCAAGAAGAAGCTCGTAATCGCTTTCTTGGATTCCTCGTTAATGGTTAATGAAATTTTAATATATTCTGTCTGCTGACCATCTTCGCTTGATGACCCTCATTTTGGTTATTTGCTTAAGCGTTTCCAAAAGTGAGAGTTATTAACATTTTGTGAACAGAACTCGCAATCAATTCCGAGTTGTTGAAATGAATAAATTGATTTCACAACTGAATATTTCGGTGATTCAGATGGCTTAATGTTGTAAAATAGCAAACATTGTCCCAAAGGGAAATATAACAGTATTCTAATTCAACATATGTTTTAACCCCCTCTACTCATGATGGTGAGTATATATTTTCACCAATTTTTGAATTCATTTTCTTCCATATTGAAAGATATATTAATTTTCTTTGGTTGTGTCACTTCTTGATCATTAGCTTCGTGTTCTGGGTAGACAATGTTAATAACTCTCCAAGCCACCTATTAGGAGCATCATGGATATTCACAGTCCGTCAGCTATATAACATGGCAGAATCATCCCAACTTCGACTCGAGAAAAATATCTCTTTTCCAAATGGCAGTTGATCTGACAGAGAATATATAATTCACCTTACTTGAGAAGATATTTTAGGTACTATGACACAAGCTCTTGCTATATATGTTACTCATCTTAGAAAAAAATATTTCAAATTAAACGTGAGATCCACGAAATGTGATAATATTATTTTTAATAATCGAAGTGTCATAATAAAGGAATATAATTGGAACCAATCTACCTTGTTCCTATTATGTATTGCAACAACACTGAGATAATTCCAATTCACAATTACCGTAATCTTTTTAATAACTGATGTCTTGCAATTTTGTGGTTATGGTATAGACTGGATCGATAGGAATTACGGATGACCGACATATGGAAATTGATATGGATGGTTTTAACAATCAAATGCATTGTTTATGGTATGAAATCACTGATTCATATTAACTGACTTTTATACCGCAAAAATTTGAGCAGATTCTATCAAGGTTGTAGTATTTTATTCACAATACTGCTTTTTATAAACTTTCTGATTAGCCATTAGTCAAATACAACTTGCTTTTTGATTGAACGGTTTTTAGCTTGCCCTGTTCGTGGGTCAAATTTAGTAATTGAAATTTGACTCCTTTCCTGTTGACAGATTGATCTGATATTTGGTACACACATTTTTTTTGATGACAATACAATTTAATAAATTCTGTATCACTGCAAAATGGCGGATGACATATTGTTTCACAACTACCTCAATATGGGTATCAAATGACAGGGCCTGACTAGTAGAATAATAGTACACTTTGAAAAATTCAAATGGCCGCAGCTACACCTTACATACATCTCAGTGTAACAAATATCAAAAAAAAATAGTTGGAGTCATCTTTTGAATTATTTGTAAAAAATATTTCTATCTCGTTAAAAAAAAAACATTTTTTTGAGTTCAATGTGGTTGGCAAGGAAGTTGATTAATACTTGTTTACTTTCGTGATAGCTAAGGAAAATCAGCTCAAACTACATAAATATAATGGTTGAACAATTATACATACCAGGAAAAATATTCACAATTATTCTTTTCCCTGAGGGTGCAGAATGATTGTGAATTGGGCTAATCTCAAAATAACAAGAAAGAAAAATATCAATACGAAACTTCTTTTTAATCAAGAACCATGACGATTTTCGCAATGATTGTTTATACCTAGCAATCCAAACCGACGAATGTGTGTTTATTACACAATTCAGGTGAATCGATTACACACACACGATTCTGGATCATTTTGAAATTTCAATTATTGTGCCTCGACTCACCTTATCATATTTAAAATCGAAATACTCCACAATAAATCCATCAATTTATTTCATCAGTTCGGACTTCCATTGTTCGAACTGAAAACAGAAATTTCAGAAACTGAAATTACAAATAAATAACATTCAAGCAACAACCTTCAAATAAACGTTGAATACCCGGAACCAGAGACTTATTTCGAGGATATGAGAAGACTATGGTCAAGCTTACCAAAGAAAAACCTCACCTTAGCTTTTTATGCAGAGCTAGAGACAACAACATCATACTCAAAGGTTTTTTGCTGAAATCGCCAATCCCAGGAGAGAGAGCCAGACGCATATTGGAACGCGCCAGCCGAGCACTGATGAGGTCTCAAATTAATTACCACCGTTAGAAGAGGTCAACTCTGATGCAGGATACAACAGAACGATTTGAAGAAATAAGAAGAGAGACCTTGGAAGATAATCCAACAGAACAACAAAACGATTTGAAGAAATAAGAAGAGAGACCTTGGAAAATAATCATGGACAGTCTTTGCCAAGATTGAAAGCACGTGCATGAAGATCCGACAAGACATGGAGAATACCCACAACAGGAAGTGGGGATAGTTGGTGAGAAAACAATGCCCAAATGCAGAACGAGAACAGGACAACTATGAAGCCGCCAACGTCATCAACATGAGTTTCCGCCCGCTCATGTACATAGAGGAATCTTTGTTGAGGAAAGGTCTAGACTTCCCCATTGCACCAACATCTGTTCCCACTTTGGAAATAATAACTGCAGTGGAATCCACCAGTTCCCTTATTGATCAGATCAAGGCAGAAGAATTCAGATGGAAAATCAGACAACAGCTATATCGAGAAACAGCTCCAACTTCTAACATCAGCAATGAAGAACGAAGAACTCTGAATGGGCTACATAGAGACAACACCATCAAGATCTTACCTGCAGATAAGGGAAACGCTACTGTTGTAATGGATACTGATCTCTAAGAATAGAAGATCGGAGAAGTGCTTCAGAAAGGAAAATATTCGAAGATCGTAAGAGACCCTTCTGCATCAATTGAAAGGAAGTTGTACCACACTTTGAAAAAACAGCAAGTCCATTTTTTGGAAAAAGAAAGATCATCGCTGACACCGCACCACAGTAAGCCCCCTGTATGGATTACCCAAAATCCACAAAAAGGATGTTCCGCTCAGACCGATCATTAGCTCCAGAGACTCAGCCACTTTGACACTCTGGCCACTGAAGAAGCCCCGAGTCTGGTTGAGATACGTAGACGACACCTTCATAATATGGAACCATGGGAATGCTGAACTAGACACTTTTCTGAAGCACATCAACAACGTAAGTCCTTCCATCACTTTCACAATAGAGAAGGAAGTCCACAACGATTTGCATTTCTCAGACGTATTGGTGAAGAGGACCGAGACACTGAATGGGAAACATATGTATATCGAAAACCCACTCACACAGGACAATATCTGACTAAGAGAGGAATCATCAAGACTCTACTAGACCGTGCTTTCGGGCTCTGTAATACAAAGGAAGGTTTCGAAAAAGAACTAAGCATCATCAAAAATGACCTTCAACGGAATGGTTACTCCAGAGTGATGGTAGAACAAGATTTAGCTAGAAGACAGGAAGAGCTCCACAAGGAAGAGAAACCGCCACAACCAGTACGTGTACTTCCCTACATCAGAGGATTATCGGAAATGATTAGAAGGATTGGGTCCAAGTATAACATCAGGACATGCTTCAGATCTGGGAACAATATCCGTAGCAGCCTCACGAAAACCAGGCCACCAAACGCGGACTGCGATTCCAAGAAATGCATTTACCGGATACCCTGCGATTGAGGAGAATCATACATCGGTGAAACTCAGAGGCCATTGAAAGTTCGCATTGCTGGGCACAAGAAACACACACAGCGAGGAGAAACCAGCAAATCCGGAATAGCAGAGCATGTTTGGACTCATCAACATAACATCAAGTGGGCTCAAGCTGAAATCATCCACAAAGAGGAACACTGGTTCAGGAGAAAATTCAAAGAAACGGAGAGAGGGAAGAGGGGATAGGTGAAAGCACTCGAATGACCTATAAATAGTCAGATCTTGGAGGAATAAGTTCAGTTATCACCCGAAGAAGTCGTGACGGAACTTGGTTTGGAATCTTTTAATTTTGGTTTTTAATTTTTTGTTAGTAATATTTTTCTATTTTTTTATTTTTTTCAGGGATTTTAAATCAATTTATATTATAGTAGACAATGAAAGTCCGAACTGATGAAATACACCAAGAAACATTGTCAACCATCCTCAAACAAACATCAATTTATTTATTATTTTTGTCCAGTTCCACTTTGAAAATGTATCTTATATACTGTTTTCTTTATATTTTTAGTGATAATAATTATTTGCATTATTGCTATTACTTATCTGTCAAATGCCAAATCGTTAGCATCCAACTAGCCCTTCATTTGTATACCTATAAGGAAACAAACAGTTCAGCTTGGCAAATAACAAAAAGTTTTCTTTGTAACAACCCTACAAAATTGACTGAAACCTCTCGATACCAATTTTCTTTTCATGAATTTAATTACATGAAAGAAGAAGGTCCTTTCTGAACAAGTACTTCCATATGAACATTGAATTACACGAAAACCAGTTTCACTTCGAACATACGTTATGGAATTGTAACAGATGTACGGTACACAAAGTAATATAGAGTGTTGATATAATGGAATACTATCATCCTCAATTGTGTAGTGTATTTCGAAGTTTCGTTACAAAACACTTGTCTCATTTCCTCATCAGCATCTTTTTGGATATCACCACAAAATCAAGGACTTTCAAAATATTACGACTGTATATCAACCAGATAACTCTGCTGTTATCACTAGAGTAAAAACATTCATACTGTTAGTTAATTTAATCGCATATAGCAGGGGTGGCCAACTTGATTAGACCCAAGATTGAAACCCTGTGCGATGTACCAATTACATACTTCTTGAAACCTTAAATGAAACATAAGTTCAGTACACAATTATACAATTATTTTATTAAGGGGAAAACATAAAACTCAATACAGGGTGTTTTTTGAACATAAGGCAAAAAATGAAGGGACTATTTGGACTAGTCTAAGGATATTCTGTACTTTGATGCTTCTTGATAGAGCGAAAGATACGGGACGAAGATACGGGACGAAAAAGAATTTCGATAATAACAATATTCTGGTAATTATTATTAACGTAGCCGAAATAAAAGTAAAGCGTACTACACTGGACCTACCAAGTAAAAAAATCTAAAGTCTTTAGTTTATACTACTTCAGTGGAAGATGTGAAAGATTTGAGAAATCGACTGACTCACATAAATATGTTGAACTAAAATACGAATGCAGTTGTTCAACACATTTCTTCAAATTTGGATGTTTCTCTTTGGAAACCAATGCCCAGAAATCTAGGATAAAGAAAGCAAACCCAAGTTTCCTTGAGAATGGTCTAACAAACCGAAACCGGTCGTGAGAAATAAAACACTTAGTAGAAATCAGACAAAAGTTATTTTCTTTATCCTATATTCAATATGAATTTCTACAAAATGAAAAGGTCATCAATCGAAGAAATTTAATCGCAGCCTTAGTAAAAAAGTTTTTTTTAATGATCCCTCTTAAAATTTTCCTTTTTGATTTATTCCAAACAACTTTTCTGCATAGAATTTTCTGATGAAACATGTCTAATATAGTTTTTCCAAAATCTTATTAATTTTTCATCCAGAGGGCTATGATTCATTGAAAGCAGGTCAGTTTATTCCATTGGCTGTTGCGTTTTTCGAAACTACACGATAAAACACAAGGTTTGGATGCGATTTCAAGTAATACATCCTGTATATCATAACTAATTTGGTTGAAATTATTTCTCAAATATAGTTATTTATGAAAGATAGGAGTGATAGGAGTGAGGAGAAAATATTTTGGACAAATAGATCATTATGATTCACTTCTTGCCTGAATTATCAGAGTTCAAATTGCTGTACTTTTCGAAGTACCTCTACCTATTCCCCATCAAGAACCATTCTGAATGTTGTTTAGGAGCTCTGTAGAACGTTGATCCCTTAGGTTGATGGATTAGATAACTTATAACTTGATCGAAAAAATATTTATTGCTTGACTGAATCTCGAAAGAAAGAAATTATATAACCCACGTATTTGATGAAAATGATACCAAAATGATTCTACACACACCATAGGAAGACTAAGATTTGGTTCAGAAAGGCAAAGAACAGTAACTGTTGGGAAGATAATACAAGCGATATTTTGTTGAAAAATTAATGCAAATAAAAACTTGTAGGTAAATTAATTTTTTAATTGGGAATTATTATCTACTAATCAGTATTTATGAGAAAGTGCATGAAAATTTCTAATTTATCTCGTTCCTCAAACAACAATTAAATTTGGGTGTGCAAACTTTTATGTCCGAAAAGTGAGAGTTATTCACACCTTTTTGACAGTGTATCTTCAGTTCGTTTACTTAGTAATCGGTTTGTACATGCTAGGGCGTGGAATAAGTTTTCTCTTTCAACGAATAATCACTGAATATTTTCTAGTTGATCGTTCACTTACAAGTATTTTAATAAGTAATTCTCACTGAATCGAATGCAACTTCATATCATGAGGCACAGATGAGTATTAACAGCACCATAAATAAAAATTTTGATAAACCTGGCGATAACTAATGTCCTGCGGGTAGTTGAGAGAGATTCAACAAAATTAAAAATTTTGACAAAATCAGTCTCACCTGTTGATGATAAGAATCAATAATAGCCACTTCTATCGTATACAAAAACAAAATTGGATGGTTGTGAAAATGTTCAAATAATGAAATTGCATTTGATTTATTTAGCAATTAGTGATCAATATAATTATATATTTGGGATCGTAATATGAAAAGGACAGGTGTCAGTGTAGAATTCCTGCATATGCTGTTGGCGATACAACTGCCGCAATAGATTTTCAATTGTTGGAACACACTTGCAGACCAGTTTCGGGCTGTTTGGCCACTCGTCAGTGCAAGGTTGCACTGACATTTGGAATACATTTTTCATTATTTATAGAGATACTTTCGATGTTGTATCATTTTGGGAACATTTCATTTTCACGGAACACTACAAAAACTTTAGAAGAGTATCTCAGATGAAACCAGTGATTAAACAAAGTCTGTGAAATTTCAATAAGATCTTGGAACATTTCAGATAATATTTTCTGATTTTATATTTCAAAATCTTAGTGAAGCATTAGTTGTCAACCTACGATATGATTTTAGAATTCCCAATTGTAATTACCATGAACATATGTCACCAGAAAAGAGAAACTTCAAATGCGATGCAGACTAGTTGAATGATTGAATTGTCTAAAAGCTTATTCATGTGAAATATGTACAGTTTTCAAAAAAACTGGTAACTCATTGAATTTATTTATTTAAAGTATTATGACTAATACAGAAGTTTGTTGGATGTATCAAAAAGGGCACATGAGAATTTGTGTATAAGCGACCAAAATCATTTTTGGAAAATATTGAAAAAGTTAAAAATAAAAAATATAATATAATAGTATAGGTATACAATAATCGCAGTTCCTTCAATATTCATTCAAATCGGTGAATATTTTTCAGATAATTTCAATTGAACTCGAAAATATGCAACTCAACTATATTCCAACATTCCTCTATCTCCAATTATACAATTTTTTATGTAAAATGTCAAATATTTCAGAAACTAGTCCAATATAGGTGAACAAAAATGTGATATGAATTAGTTGCAGAATTTATGTTGAATCTAAATCTGAAACAACAGAGTTCAAATCTATTTTAATCGAAAGATTTTTGGAAATTGAAAGTATTTTATCTGAATGTTACTCGACGTACGTACAATTTCCTTATTCATTTTTAATTTTGTTTAACGTTTACAAGAGAAAATATTATGAACTGAAAATTTCTCAGAGTTTTTCTAAGAACAAATACGGCCACTAATACAAAATAATTAGCAGAGATTATGACTTTCCTCAGAATTTAATGAGATATGTTTTGAAATACCGATAAACCTGAATATCAAAATGAATATTATAAGGCCAGCTTTGTTTTGTTTTGTGTTTGTGTTTTTTGATTTCATCGGTAGGGTAAAAACCCATTATGATAAGTATGAAATTTTGAATGCTTGACATTATCTCATTACATAAAACAGATACGAGATCGATATTCAAAATTATTTATTATTGAAAAACGATTTAATTACATTAGTTTGTCAAGGTCATCTAGTCAGACCCATTTTGTCATTAAAATATTTCAAAACTGATCATTTGGACGGTTGTCATTTTGTGATAAATATTTAGCACAAAAATTATAATCGTGTTTCACTTTGCGAACTCCAATCCATCTACTCATAATTAAAATAGAAGAGAATAGGTAGGTTGCGGTCAGTTACTGAGTCTCGTCATGGGAAATGATTTTTTCATTAACGCTAGTTTTCTCAATTACATAAGATATACTTTTGAATTAATAAACGTTCTTTATTTCAAAACTATTACTCCCTCGATATAATTATATTAGTTTCTAGATACTGAATGTATCCTGAACAATAATATGAATACGAATACGAAACGAAGATGACCATCACAGTATTTTTATTAATGAATAGCAATTTAATTAACGAAAATCATTTCATTGTCAAAGCGGATTATATAGTGGTTGTATAAACAACGATTCATGGGGAAGACTTCAAAGAAGATATTGTGATAGCTACTATCATTACAAGGCTGACTTCTCAAAAATTGAATTTATATATCAAGATTTTCCGATGATCTCATAACTAAATATTCTTCGACACTGTCACATACATATACACCTACCCGCTGTATCAATTTCTGTCAAAGGTTGTAGTATAAATAATTACCTATTTTAAAAAGAAAAACAACAATCTTCTTTCTTTTATCTATAACAATACGTATTATAAAGACATTCAAGAAAATTGATGAGTTTTTATTATTTCTGCGTTTCTCTATACGGGGTGTCAATATGAAAACAACACTCTATAAAGGGTGTAACATGAGTACGTTAAATATTCGAGTAACGTATTCCTGGGACAATTTTAAGAAAAACAGTCTATATAAACTTGTGTCCAAAATTGCTTCGATTCGGAGATACAGCCAATTGAAATTGAATGTTTTTATTTTTATTATAACTTTNTCTGAAAATATGCAAAAACATGACAATCGTGACATTTTGTGGGGTAGTTTTTAATTGAAATACATCTACCCTGTAGCGGTGGCGGGGTGGATTGGGGGTTGAGTGATACCTTACTGCAAACGTCGCTCAGCTATGTTTTCAAAAATACCACATTATAAAACTATAATAATCCCTTAAAAATTATGTCCAGAACGAATGTAATTCACCTTAACTAGTACTTGTATGGTAGACACGAATAATGAGTTTGTTGAAGAGTTGTCAAAAATATTCGTCAATTACTGATTTGGTTGTTCTACCTATTTTGTCACATTCATCAAGTTAAATGAAATGAAATCTACATACCATAGAAATATAGAAAAAGAGAAAGTTTTTTAAAATTATTCTTCATTTCTCATTCCCGAGACCATTTCTGGTTGCCAAAATTATGTTATTATGAAACTAGATAGAGGTTGTGCGTTTATTGAATTATGTTTGATAGTGGTGCTTAAACTTCAACAAAAAACTGAAAATATTCTCATTTATGGGGATGTCGAAGATGCGCAAGAGGAATAGCAACAATTTTCAATGAAAGATATCCCAGCAGTCATTTAAATCATAAATATGTCCTGGAATCAGTTGCAGAGTAGTGAAATTAGTTCCGCTGCTAACAAAAAAAAAAAAAGAAATAATCGTCGTGTTTTGGATGAAGCACCTTTACTGCAGAATCCTTTAAATCACTTCGCATTGTGACTTGTTAAACAGTATGGAAAGAACCAAAGGTAAATTAATTTCACCATATGAAATGAAAATTCTTCATGTAAATTCTACATTCTCCAACGAATATTAATGAACGGTACCAAAAAGAAAAGTCTTCTATGAGAAGCTTTTTTAGTCTTTTAGTTTGAAAGACTCATTAGTACCTACTTCAATTTTCAATGTTATTTAGATTTGGCAGGATATTGATATTAACTGAAAGATTGTTTACACTTTGGTCCATATATTGAAGAACTAAATGAAAAACGAGCGATACTAAGGATTCAATTGTCGTGTTCACACTACAGAAAATGTACTTCGCCTTTTATATTTCCATACTTACTTACTTTTCAGTATATTTTATAAAATGGAAATAATATAGACGAGTATTATCATCATTAATATTATTAATTAAATCACTGTATATCAAAAATACATTATTTTCGAAACAGAAATCTTTTTTTCCATTAAGAAATTCTTGAGAATGAAAAAATGTGACGGCTAATCTGAAAGTTCGAAACCACAAAGAAATATTCAGAAATTGTTTCTACATTTACATGCACATATACCTAAGAACAAGTATCGTTTTTATTTCAAATAAAAACAATGATCCCTAGTGAACTCAGATTCCCTGAACTGGGTGGAAAGGGGGATATACTCCGAAAGTAAAACGAAGGGCAGATTATTACTGAAATGATAGAAATTTAAAGATACTTTCCTTGAAATAAAAAAAAACAACGACACGCGGTGTTCCCAAGCGGTCACCCATCCAAGTACTAACCGCGCCCGACGTTGCTTGGCTTCAGTGATCGGACGAGAACTGGCATTTTTCAACGTGGTATGGCCGTTGCATGTAAACGTTATATTCTTCCACGAATATGAATAAACGGTACAGAAAAGAAAGGGCTTTCAAGAGAAGTTTTTTTCATTTTGAAAGACTTATTACTACTTCAATTTTCACTGTTATTTACATTCGGCAATAAATTGATATAAAGTGAAAGATTGTTTACACTTTGGTCCACAAATTGAAGATCTAAATAAAATACCAGCGATATATTTCGATTTGTGTCCCATCTACAGAATTGGGTCAATTTCACCTCTCAGGTCGAGAGTTTTCGGCAAAACGATGGCGAATCTCTTCAAACACTGGGACAAAGAAAATAAAGCTCAGATAAGTACAATTTCAGTTTTTCATGAAATTAATAGTTGTGACAATAAACGACAATGATTCAACGTAAACTCATTTTCCCTGGACTGGGTGAAAACGAAGCCAGACTCCAAGCCAGACTCCAAAAGTAAAATGAAGATCAGTTGTTATCATCACTGAAATAGTAGAAATCAAAAGACACTTCTTCTTGAAATAAAAAAAAACAACGACACGCGGTGTTCCCAAGCGGTCACCCATCCAAGTACTAACCGCGCCCGACGTTGCTTGGCTTCAGTGATCGGACGAGAACTGGCATTTTTCAACGTGGTATGGCCGTTGCATGAAGAACTATGTTATCTTCAACGAATATAAACAAACAGTACCAAAAAGTTAGGCATTTTAGGAGAATATTTTTTAGTTTGAAAGACTCATTAGTTCTTCAATTTTCAATGATATTTACATTTGGCAATAAATTGACATTGAGTGAAAGATTGTTCACATATTGCTCCATAGATTGAAGATCTAAATGAAATACGAGCGATAGATTTCGATTCTTGCCCCATCGATCAACATGTGTTCAAAGTTGGGCCAATCTCATTTCTCACGTTGCGTCGAGGGTTTTCGACAAAACAATGGCGAATCTCTTTAAACGCTACGGCAAAGTATACAAAGCTCATATAAGCTATAAATTTCATATTTATAGTTGTGACAATGATTTTTGCTAATATGCTAAGTACAAAAAAAAATCAAAATTATCGTTTATATAATTGTACCTACTAAGGTTTAAGTTGAATAATGTTTTCTGTCGTGTTCACTACCTACACGACAAAAAATATACCTACTTCGCTTTTTATATTTCCATACTTCCGGTTGTAATGCCTAAAGACTCATACTTAGTATATTTTATAAAATGGAAATTACAAAGAGGAGTATTATCATTATCGTTATATTGAGTAAGGCACTGCATATCAAAAATACCGACATTTTTTTTAGAACAGATATCTTTTTTCCATTGAAAATTCTTGAAAATGAAATAATGTAACAGTAAGTTTGAAACCACAAATTGTTTGAACATTTGCATGCGTTCATATAAGAACAAGTATGGTTTTTATTTAAAATAAAAACAATTATTCAAGATGAACTCATTTTCCTGTACTGGTTGAAAACGGAGCTAGACTCCAAAAGTAAAATCATTAATTTTCTTTGAACAAATGTCGCAAATCACCCCACACTATTGTTCAGTTAAGTAATCTATCACATTATATTACGTTAAGCAATTTATTTCAAAGTATTATATAAAATAGCTTCACAAATAGAAAGATCATTTAAAATCAATAGTTTCTCATCATATAATTTGAAACTTGATTGAGTGTATCTGAATTGAACCTGCTCTTCAAGTTGAGCAAAAACGTCAAATCTGCGCCAGAAGTTTCAGATAATATCTATTATGAATAAAAACATTTTCCTCTGAAAAATTATATCCTTTTCTTGAAAAGATACTAAGATTAGAATAGTAGGTAAATAATAACAATTCAGTGCTTACCACTGCTTTACTTTCCATTCGTCATCAGAAAAAAGAAGTAAAAGCAAAAGTTTGAAGTCACCACGATACCACGTTCAATTCATCATGCTCTATAACTACTGAAGAGACTATTTTCGTTACAGTGTGATAATATCCTGATTTCCTCTCAAATCAAGACCAATATGTAGGTAAACTGAAAGAATATGGTTTTTCCACCTTTTACAGATTTATATTTTTGTTAAATATTCATCATTTAATCTTGTTTGACATATCAATATGATGATGAAAAATTGATATTCAAGTACTGATTGTGATATTTTTTGTAGAAGTGACAGTCACATATTCAACACCCGGTTCCGGAATAAAACGCAAGAAAAATTTCACTTCTTTTCTAGATATAAATTAAAGAACAATAATTCGCAGACGAACACCCCTTCCACATTAGATGTTTAATTTTTTCCCTCTTAAACTAGCTCGTGTCCCCGAATACGACTGAATGGAAAATGTTAATGAAGAGATGACGTACTGGACACTGAATTTTCAGCCCTCCAAAATACCGGGAACATAGAAAAAAACCACCCCTTCCACATTAGATGTTTAATTTTTTCCCTATTAAACTGGCTCGTGTCCCCGAATACGACTAACTGGAAAATGTTAATGAAGAGATGACGTACTGAACTGTGAATTTTCAGCTTTCCAAAATACCGGGAACATAGAAAAAAACCACCCCTTTCACATGTTTAATTTTTTCCCTCTCAAACTGGCTGGTGTCCCCGAATACGACTAACTAGAAAATGGTGATGAAGATATGATATACCGAACTCTGAATTTACAGCCCTCTAAAATACCGGGAACATACAAAAAACCACCCCTTCCACATTAGATGTTTAATTTTTTCCCTCTTAAACCGGCTCGTGTCCCCGAATACGACTGAATGGAAAATGTTAATGAAGAGATGACGTACTGAAAATTCAGATTTCAGTATATCATATACATATCATCATATCATATATCATATACATACAAAATACAATCCTCGTGTACCATAAATATACTCTATTTATGACTTCACGACTAATTCCTATTCTAACGAAGTTATAATCAAACAATATCTCCAAACCGGATATCAAGATAGAATGTCAAGATAGACAATTCCGCTTTCTGCTTCGATAAGTTTGTTGGGGGTTAATATAGACACCAATATGTCTGTCTTAGCACAATCATGTCGTTGGAAATGCAAAGGCTGCTTCTCAAAAATTGGAACACTGTTCCGAACCAGAAAACTGTACACACCTCAGCAACTTTTGATACTTTATGAAGTTCAGATCAGACCCTCTTTGGAGTATTGTTCTCATGTATAGAGCTCCGCCTCCGAACATACCCTGAAGCTGTTGGATTTCATCCTGAAAAGAGCCAGAATTGAGACGCGAACATCACTCGCAACCTTGATAGTCTGGAACATCGAAGAAAGGTTGGAGATTTGTCTCTCTCCTATATATAGTTACTTCCACGAGAAGTGTTCAAGTAACTTGGCACATTTGATTCCACCAAGAGCGGTACATATCAAAAATACGCGACGGACTGTGGCTGCCCATCTTTTTGAGGTTCAACTCAGTACACCTCGAACTTCACTGTTCAAGAAGTCTTTAATTTGGAGATCTGCATTAATGTGGAATAAACTTCCTGAGAACGTTTTTCCAAATGGATTTAATCTCCAGCAATTCAAATCCAATGTGAATTGCTACTTTCGCACAAACACCGCTCTTAGAGCGCCTGTAGTGCTTGTGTTTTGTTATCACAAAACATGTTAACACAACATGATAACACAAATGTTATCACATTGAACATTTGTGTTTTCAGGAGGGCAGTCCTTGAGAAGAAACTAGATGGACTGCTTGAAGCAATATTTTAGTCGAATGTGAATACCTGCCTAAAACAATGATATGAAAAAAAATGTAAATAACATATATTATTGACACTTCAATTTTTAAGAGAGTCATCCATTTCATATTTCATAAAAAAACTTTATATATACGTATATTTCAACTTGTTTCGTTTTTCTCTGAGTTTCAAATTTGTAATATGAACCTGGTTTTCTCATTTTGTCACTGACTATGAGAATGAAACAAAAACATACAAATACAAGATGGAAGAAATAACTAAGTATTTCGAACATTGCCTAGTTTAGGTCCCGACGCACTTTAATTCAACCTAGTACTAGTAATTAAATTATAGGTTAGGGGTTGGGTTATTATTTAATTGTGCTCTTAAATATTCTTATTTATATAACAGTCCAGTGGCTTGTGCCGGGACCTAAACTAGGAAAAAACAGTGGTGTACTTTTTTCCCAATATTGTTGGCTGTGGTGCCCACTGAGACTCTACTGGACCTAATAATTTCAATCTAGTTAGGGCTAAGTAAGCTCCCATTACATTCTAAGTTCTGAACATACAGAAGCGATGAGAGAAGTGGAACATTGAAATATATCAAAAATGCAATGAGATATTTCCTAGATTCATATCAAAATTTGACATATGCCAAATTTTTACATAACTAAAGCCAGTCTGATTAGAAACACGCTTCACTCTACTTGATATTCCGATATATTGCACAAATTGTTAGACAATTACTAATGTCAAAATTAAAATTGTTAATATATCAATGTTAGTAGTGAAAAAAATTCTATATATACCTCGGCTGAGAAAGCTATTATTTACCTTGCACATTATATAAAAATGCTCGGTAAATAATAGCTCACTTCTCACCCTTGGTATATAATATACTATTTTTCTTTCACGCCATGTATCTCAGAATTAAAGCAACTCCGTACATATGTTCATGAGACCTTTTTTTAAAACGACCAAACGAGTGACCTCTGGAGTTTCGTAGGTACTGTAGTTAGGAAACACCCTGTATGTTTCAGCTTTCAAAAACATATACCTAGCACCGATCACGAAATGAAGGTATACATGGTGTGACCAAACTTGTTGCTTCTTGCCTTTTTTTCTCTAGGTGTTCGCAGTTCTGACAGGTTTTTTGCTATATCAGAATGTGTAGTTTTTCCTATTTTGTCATATAATTTATGTAACTTTTTAATTATTCTCACGTACTCAATTCATTTGTACCATAAAATTAGACATTTTGAATTACTTTTGAAACAAAGGTTGATGAATCATCACAAAAAAAATAATTACGAATATTAAGTTGGTATAAGCATTTCTATTAATACACATTTTTCACTGAGATTCAGTTATTTTTCAGGAGGTATTCTACACACCATATAATCACTTTCGTGTTCAGCTTAAAGAAATCGTTCAGTTTGTTTTGTTACCTCAATTGGGTTGCGAAATTGACAATTATACAACATTCTGGTAGAAATTTTCGGTACATAACCAAAATAATTGATGTTCTCATTTGCAACAGCAAACACGTGCAATATTTATTTAAGGTGGTGGAAGAGAATCCAAATACCTGGTAGGAGTGTCAATAACTGATTTCAAAATACTGCGTAACATCAAATATTACCGAATGAACTGATCATAAGATATACAAAAAAAATACAAACTAAATATGAATATTGAGGTGAGAGAGGAAAAATCTGTGATTCAGATTTCTTTTTTCCTTTCAATTACAAAAAGGGTGGACGTACGCTGTCATTATTCATTTCAAATTGCCCTAACTTTTTTGACAGTAAACTTTTGGTATTTTTAATGAAGAAACCTAATTCCCACACCTTTTCCGAGAAAAAATCTACAACACTCCTCAACAACGCTGAAGGTGATCGTTTTCGAGATAGGTATTTACAATTTTCTATATCGATGCATATTACTTAGCTCTTAGGGTACTAAGTGAAGTTGCTGAGAACATTACAAAAACTGAATATATGGTGGATCTCGTCAAAATAAACAACTTTTTCTCATAAAATGTTTATCGAAAAATATTTCGTTTTCGAAATACAAATTGTTGAAAATTTTCAAAACATGTTTTGTCATAAATTTTATGACATTTTAGTTATTTGTATCTCGAAAACGAATGCTTTTTTTGATAAACATTTTATAGGAAAAAGTTGGTTATTTTCCCGAGATCCACCATATACTTAGTTTTTGTAATGTTCTCAGCAAGATATAGAAAATTGTAAATATCTCGAAAAGTATCACCTCCAGCGTTGTTGAAGAAGTGTATCTTTTTTACTTGGAAAAGTTGTGGTTTTTTCATGAAAAGTACCAGAAGTTTACTGTTAGGACAATTTGAAATACATAATGACAACGTAGGGGAGCGAGTGGCACGTTGTTACAGAGGTAAGAAGTTACATGTCTTTTTTACCAGGATTTTAAACTCTTTGATGGATATGATTGGACTCATTTGATTTTTTTAACCTCGTGCATCACATAAAATTGATCAGTGACCCTCCAAGCGATTTCAACCAAGTAAGTAAAAAAATCCTTTACGAAATTTTTGATTCCTGATGTCTATATTTTTTATTTTCTTAAAATTTTTATCTTTGAAAGCTCATAATATATCTACTTTTAATTTGCAATATTGTTTTTTTCTACTATCGATATCCATTATTAGTGACTTAAATTTATATTAAAAAACGTGCCAGGAGGCAGGTAGCTACAATTTTTTGGGGTAAGCTGTTACATGTAACAACATGCCTCGAAAATGTAACAACTATCCCCAAATTGGGGGTAAGTTGTTACAATTGACTTTTTTTGTTAAATTGTCCATTGTGAAAAAATTACATAAATTTCAATAACTTTTCAATCATATTTTGATATCTCAATGTACATACTAACGATAAAAGCAATCAAATGTATAAATTATTTGATAGCTTATGATTTCCCACATAAAAAAATTCCCGAGTACCAAATTTCATGCAAAGAACTTATTTTTTGCAAAAGTTAGTTTTGAAAAACCAACAAAAAAATTTAAT
This sequence comes from Leptinotarsa decemlineata, assembly GCF_000500325.1. Taxonomy (NCBI): domain Eukaryota; kingdom Metazoa; phylum Arthropoda; class Insecta; order Coleoptera; family Chrysomelidae; genus Leptinotarsa; species Leptinotarsa decemlineata. Next base: position 40,087 of record NW_019291286.1, read on the forward strand.
TTCAATACCCTGTAGGTATCTCCGAAATGAAGCATTTCCGGACACAAGTTTATATAGACTTTTTTTCTTAAAATTGTCTCAGGAATACGTCACTTGAATATTCAAACGTACTTATGTTCTGCCCTGTATATTTTGCCCCCAATGGGAAATCTGAAAATATGCAAAAACATGACAATCGTGACATTTTGTGGGGTAGTTTTCAATTGAAATACATCTACCCTGTAGCGGTGGCGGGGTGGATTGGGGGTTGAGTGATACCTTACTGCAAACGTCGCTCAGCTATGTTTTCAAAAAAAAAAAAAGAAATAATCGCCTTTGTCTCACTTTGCCCTATCATTATTTTATTTCCTTCTTATTTCTTTATCATGATCATGGTTTCTGTTGGGCACTATTATTAATATTATTTTTATGAGAAAAGCCTCTTTGCAGCATCACTCTTATTCAATCACCCGACTATTCAGTATCTTTTGGGTTATTAATATTTTGAAATCACAGTGGAATAAATTATTTTAGATTGTATGCAAAATAAATTAGTTTTATCCTTCTATATCTGGTTAAAAAAAAATTTGTTTTTCCGTTAATCAGCTGTTGCCCCCATACGAACGACAACTCTCAGAAGTTGAGAAACTTGTGCGAGCTAAGGACTAACGAGGTCTTACCTTCTATATGAATAGAATAGAATAGTTTATTGGCTACGTGATACTTTTGAACAAATATTTGTAGCAAGTCAAAACACAAAAATTTATAAATATGACGTCATATATACAAATAAAACCATCACAATGCTTGTATAACAGAACAGTGTACATAATAATGAAAACAATCAATCAACTAATGTTAAAAATGAGAACAATTGTTACTCACTCAAAGTCACATGAATTATCTATGTTGTAT